>JALJEE010002791.1:0-29998 GCA_023231475.1 Seison nebaliae | reverse complement strand
GTTAATCAATCATCATACCATTTGATTTTGAGGCTTAATGTTAATATTTATTAATTTTACAGTTCGCACTTTCTTCTTTTCCGAATGTTCTTCAACGACAAACAAACAAAACTAACTAGGTAGTTAAATGTATTTATCTCTGCATTCCCTGCAACCACGATTTACAAATTCGCCTTTTACTAATTTGTACCGTGTAGAGAATGATCTAAACGAGTCTTAAGACTTATTTTTGAAAAATCTCCTATTTTTTAAATAGGAGATTATAATAAATAATTAAACTTTAATTTATAATTAACCAACATCATCAAAATCAATACCAATAAAATAGGAAGGAAAAAAGTCACAAAATTAAAACGATTGAATGTCAAACTTAAAAATCTTCCGATACTACATTAGTGATCTATTAGGACCTAATACAGGGTTACGGTACGGAACTCACCTTCGTTTCAGTTCACCTTCTTCTCTATTTTCGGAGCGGAACTCACCCTATTTTTTCTATTTCAGAGCATAACTCACCCATTTTTTTCAATTTCGGAGAGGAACTCACCCTGAGTAAATTCACCCTTTTCGTTAAAATTCGGAGAGGAACTCATCTCATAAAAAAAATCTCCATATTTTTCAAAATATTAGTAATAATTAAAATACTAATAATGATTGAATACTAATAATTTATGATGATATTAAATGAGGAATTTTTTTTAATACTATATCTAATACTTCTAGGTTGTGGTAAGCCGTTTAATAGGGCATTTATGTTCACTATCTGCGGCCTGAAACCTTTTCCTCTTCTTATTGTTCAACGGTATGTGAACTTATGAGTTGGAATGTTTTCAGACAAATTTGTCACCGATGCCGGCTTATCTTCGGTATGTGTTACATCGTCAAGATTAAAATTTTAAGAAAAAAAACATATTTTTAGGATCAGTAAAAAGAGCTGAACAAGATAGGCTATGAAAATTAAACATTTAGCCACTTTAAAAAATTACGGTTTTTTGAAAAATTTATAGTATAAAGCCAAAATTTTAATGAGTACGATATTGATTGCATATTCGTTTCCAATATGTCGATTGATTTTTATTCGACCGGTGGAATCCTTGGATAGTAGTTCGATGAAGTGTAAATAGCATTCGTCCACACCTACAATACGTAATTTATTAATACCGATATCAACATTGACGGAATCGAATGCTTTAGATGTATCTAGGAAACACACGAAGGCACCACTTCTTAACCTTCGAGAATGAGCGATTATATAACGAATGAGGAGACCAAGAGGTCGTGTTCCTCTTACTGAATTGCGATAAGCAAATTGATGTTTGCAGGAATAGAGTATGTGGGAATAGCAGTTACTTACTACCTAGACTATCCCTGTAGCTAGACACACAGATAGGACGGAATGATGCTGGAAAATTAGGATTTGAGGAAGAACTTTTTATAATCGGAACGAGTAAGAATATACGAAAATTGCCGTAGTTCCCTTCTCACATAAAAGCATTGTTTATAAAGGAGAGGATCAAATTCAACTCCGAGCACTCCAATGATGATACTAGTGCACCAGTTTTAGAAATCGTGAGGTTTACATGGAATTATATGGTTCACAACTTTGTGAAATTCGGACAACGAGATTTTATTGAAATTACTGAAAGGCTGAGAATTCGAGTGACAATTAGATAATTCTCGTTATCAATATGATCATCAATCAATCAAAGAACAAATTTGTCTAGATACAGTTGAATGGAATATCGTAAGAAAAGATAGATAGAGAAGAATTATATATTTCAAATTAATAACGATATAAATAAATAAATAACATGAATATTGGTTAAAGATCTTTAGCACTTTCGCAGAAGATTGACATTTCAACTGAACTTACAAGTTATAAAGAAGAAATTTATATTGATAAGTTAAAAACGTTAATAATTAAAATGAGAATCTTGAGAGGAAAATCACTCTCAGTACCACTACCTACATTATTGAATTTGAATCAAATTATTGATATTGATCTTCATTGTACGGAAATTCAAAGGCGATTTTCATTGTTAAACTAGTAGCAAATCTAGTAGCAAAAAACGTTGAAAAAGTAGGAGTGAGACAATCGCCCCAAAAACCGTGTTTCCCATTTACCATAAACGCATTTCCATTTGAAGGTTTATTGTTATAATAACAGTAATTTAAATCTTTGGTGTAAAGAAGTCCGCCGGTTACTTTGGGGCCGATAGTAGCTATATATCTAGTACTTCTTGAATTAAAACTAATCCCACAGTGTCCTACCTTTCCGGGTGTTAATGGAAATTCATAATAGATTTCAAAATTGATACATAGTTCCCATATCTGACTTAGTTTGTGTATGAATTCATTTCCCAAATAATAATTGTTCGCACTAATAATGATTCCATTTGAATAGTTATCAAATGATTTTACTTCTTGAAATTGATAATTGGCGAATATTAAAAATTTTCCATCTGATGAGAATATATTAAAATAAGAATATTTCTTTAAATAACCATAAATATATTCATATTCTATTCAATTTCAATAAATGAATAACTTTTAATATTAAAAATAACTTGATTCCAAAAATAAATCACTTTCTATATCGAATAACGTTTTATCAATCTTAGTAAGAAATTGACCTTTTCCTTTATCACTATAAATACCAAAACAATTTGATTCTTTCGAGCATTTCTTCAATAAACAAAGTATTTCCAGTTCATTTAGTTCCATTCTTGTTTTTCTGATATACGTAAGTCCACTAATCAACTCCATAACACAACTTATGGATAAGAGATAAATGGAAAAAGATTTCTTGAAAAACATTCGTAGAATGCGATTTATTTGAAACTGATTGTTTTATTCTAGTAGAAATTTGAAGGTACTATTTTTTAAACTACCTTTTTAGGTCATTTAAACAATTTCGTATGCATTAGTATATTCAAAATCAGAAACATAGAATTAAGTAATTAAACAATTTGCAGACTTCTAATTTAGTTTACAGATAATAACATATTTACAGACAGACAACATGACATATATGCATGACAACAGAAAATTGAAGAAAATCGATGCAATTTATTTAGAAGGTTGATGATGATACAACAACAAACTTCTACAGATTTGTCACCAGATTAAGGAACTAGTACAAAATTCTTAATTATCAAAAATTCATAAACGAATAATTTTTAAGAATATATATAAAATCAATAAGATAAGAATAAGTAACTTCCTCAGATTGGATATATTGTAGAAGCCTTGGATTATTGGTCTCATTATTGATGAAGTTTTCCATCATCTGAATGAGAATAACCGCATCGTCATAGGAAACACTCTTTTTCTTCTTGTTCTTGCATATTTCTCTGGATGACATTGTCGTCCTTCAACTTTCTCTTCGCGAGATGAAACTTTCTTTCCGAAAAACTTCACATCTCCTCACAGAAAGAGGAATTTCTATGAACGCATCAAAAAGCAGGTTGTTATCAACGGGTAACCGCTCTTTTTCGAATATTCCACTTTGTTCTTCTATCATATTTCTCGGATAATTGATTAACATGCGTTCACTGAGCGAACTTCGCTCTCTTTAATTTCTAACAATAAGTTATGTGGAAATTTTTTCGAAAAATCCGTCTATCAATTCTCAAAAGTTTAGTTCTGTCTCTATATTCGTTTGAGATCATCTTTCTGTGTTCATTTGATTTCAGATGTATCCACAGATGTAATCGTTCTTTGCTTTCTTTTATGTTATAGAACCTGTTCTCTTATCGATAAAAGTTTCCTCACAATTTTTCGACTATGATATATTTCTAATACGAACTTCTTTAATTCTTATTCCATCTTTTCACACACGATCCGTTATTACGAATTACCTCGTGATATTCTTCTCCCATAATAATAATAATAAATGTCACACTCCAGTTCAGAATGATCAGTTCAGAATTTAGAAAAATCAATAAGTTTTGAATCTCTATAAATAAATAATCTTCACAAATCACATTCAAGATCATTGGAATTTGAACTGTTTCATTATATCTAAAGAAGAATAATATGAAGAAAAAAAATAAAATATCTGGCTTCAATTCTATAAGAAAAAGAATATTTGGAGAAAATTATAAAAAGAAATCATGTGTAGTCGAATAGGTAAGGCTTTCTTCTCTTTGCCTAGCAAGACACAGGTGTCACGTCCGATGACGGCCTACACACTGTTCGTCAAAGAGAAATTCCAACTGGTGAGAAATGAACAGAAAAGTTTTTTTTTCTACTTTATAATTTGAAATTAAAGAAATTTTCTAGATAAATCTGTTCCTGATGTCATGAAATTAGTTGCCAGTGAATGGTCGAAGATTTCAGCGAATGAGAAGGAATCATATGAGAGAAGAGCAAAAATTTTGAAATTGAATGATGAGAAACGTGAAAAGATAAATCAATTGAGCAGTTCAGAGAAGAAGGAACTTCGAGAGAGAAAGAAAGAAAGGAAACGAGTCCTCGAATTGAAGAAGGAAGCCCAATCGTTGAACAAACCTCTACGTCCTCCCAATTCATTTTTGTTGTATCTTCAGTCACTTGAACGGCCGCCATCAAACGAAGTTTCAGCGGTGGAATTCGTAAAAAATGCTGCCGGCAAATGGAAAGAATTACCGGACGGCGAGAGAGAAAAATGGCGTCTAGAACATGTGGAAGCGATGAAGGAATATACGACCAACTTGGTCAACTGGGAGAAGAGAATGGTGAGTGAAGGAAAAGATTATCTCTGTCGTTCACGAAAACCATAAAGTTCAGAAATTTCCAAAAAAAATTTTTTTTAGGAAAAATTATTTTTTATGTAAATTATTCTTGTCAAACTTCTTTGGGAAAAAATCAAATTTTTTTGTAAATTATTTTTCAATGTTTTTTCATTCATCGATGTCTGATCGGTCGCTTTCGATTTGGAATAAAAAAAATGATGTTATGTTTCTCATCGAAAGATGTATTGAATTTTCAAGAAGCGATTTCTAATGAATTTTGTATTGAAATTGATGATTTCCTGACAAGGAGATATTTCATTTCATTCAAATGGAATTGACCTGAATTGATAGACAATTCGAGATTTTTAATTTCCTAAATTATTTTCGAGTATTTCCTATCGATTAATTTCGGTTAAAGATATTCTTTCTCTACTCAAATTTTTTATAGAATCATAATATGTTAGTCGGAGAAAGCATCATTTGTTAGATATTTCTATTTTTTTTTAGAACAGTTTCAACATCTTTCCCTCAGTATCATGAGACTTTATTGGAATAAGCTTATATGGATAAGTTGATGTTGAAACCATACGAATATCAATAACTTGTCGATTTGTCTAATTTCCAACACTTCTATCATACTTCCTTATTATACAAAGAGAATTTTGATAAAAATTCACTTCTAACCAATATATTCAAAATAATCATTGCAATACGATTATATAAAGGGGGTAATTCATCACTGCTCCATGATGTCATTACAAAATTTTTATTTTTTAAATTATTTCAAATTCATGGACGATAAAGAAGACATATTATTTATTCGTTTCACATAGTGTTCCAAAGATTGGAATAATTATCGATTAATAATCGATAATGATGGTGGATGTGATGATATTCAGGTTATAGTGAATTAAAGCTCGATTTTTCATCGATTGATGAATTGTCTAGTTCGTTTAATAAAGTAAAGAAGGAAATAAAAAAGAAATGAGTGTCAGATATTAAACCAGGAACTAGTGAAGAAGTTTTCAACGAACTCTAATGGACGAATGAACAGGAAAGAAAACAAAATTGATTGTACGATATTCGATTACTGACTTTATATGTCGTGATTAGATTGTTAAAGGAATTCTTAATAAAGTCATTCTGATAAAAAATGAATGTTCATGAATATGATTTCCATCTACTCCCAGTACCATTTCTAGCACCGTATGAAGTCAGTTAAATTGTTTATCGAAAAATCTGCTACTCTTTAACATCTTACGGGCAACTTTATCAGGATCGGAAAGAATTCTCATAATAAACTGACTTGTTTAATTTTAGTAGGTTTATTTTGAAAAGTTCGTTCGTCTCACAGTTGGAAAATGTTATTGAAACTTTCTCTTATTGAAGTATTCTCTCTCATGTTCTCTAAAGGAAAAGTATGGACGGTATATTATGGCTAGCAGGAATGAAAGAATTGCTTATCACATGTCCCAATCGTCCTGTGGAGTTATAGCTAAAAGTAATTCTTATAATATTTAATAATCATAAAGAATTCAATTGATCCTTCGGCAATGTATATTCATTCTAATCGTACCCTTACAACCATTTTCCATTTGATTGCATACGAATATGTTTAAGAAAATTGAAAAGTTTTCCATCATTCCCCCTTAACCATCTCTCACTAGTTTCATAAGAGATCGAGAAAGATTTCGTTTTAGGAACACCTTTGTTCTCGTTAATCATTGAATCCAGTTAATCAGGTTATATGATGGAAATGGAGATGTGGAATTCATAAATTAATTTTTTCTCATCAACTTGTAAATATTCATTAGGAATGTTAATGAATTGGAATGTGGAAGAAAGTTATGAAAAAAAGGAAACGTAAATGAACCGACTTTCTCTCCTAGAACTTCCTTCTCCAATTCTCTTAACATTTTTTTTTTCATTTAGTTTTCCATCGGTTGTGGTAGATTTGGTGATGAGGGTGGTGGCGGCGACGGTGGTGATGATGATATTATTGTTATTGTGCGAGAATTGTTTTTTCGACATCTTTGTTTATGAGAGAATGGAAGAATCGTGGCGAGGAGGAAGAAAAGTTTCATAAAAACCTTCTCGATCCGATATGAATTTTCCGTTTTTTTTCCTGTGAAGAAGAAAAGAAATAGTTGCTAATCTTTTATGTAGAATTATTCGTATTCGACGTTTGCAAACTCTCGATTCATAACGTTTATTAAAGTTCACATGTCATTCCCTCAGTGTTATGATGAATATGCGACATTAATTCCATTCCGTTTTCTATCCATCATATGCTCACTTCTCACTCTAACATATGTTCGACAGAAAATAGAAATGAAATGAATTCACCAAAATCAACAAACTCCTACTCTCAACATTATCATTCAACACTCTCATCGACAGATTTGTCTCCAACATCATCATCTTGTGAGAATTATGAACATATCGATGGTTTTTATTTAGAAGAAATTTCTCAAGTCCTCACCATTTCTCTTCACATAAATATAGGACAACATCCCAAATTAGATGTACATGGAGATGTTTGGACCAATCTTCGTCGACGTTCGTGGAATTTGATGCAAAAAATGAATGAATCGTTAAGGGAAGATTTACGAGTTAATTTTTAGAAAGTTTATTGTTTTGTGGTAGAATTCCTAGATATATTTTTCTAGGCAACACACGATGCATTTTATAGGAATCTCTTAATGAAACAAGAGTCGAATGATATTCTGTTGAAAGATGCCGGTTATCGGACAGCCAAAGCCAAATTGAACAGCATCAAATTAAGAAGAACTTATTTGGAACGGAAAGATGTTCCTCATTTTATTCTTCTTCTCATCTTTATATTCTCTTTAATGGTTTAGTTGGCGATTATGCGATTGAATCGATATCGTTCACAATTATTGAGAGAAGATAATAACGCTAGTGACGATAATCGATTATATGTGTTTGATTTATGTCTGAGTGAGAAGAAGAAGAAGAAGAGAAAACAAGAGAAGAGTAGAATAGAGGAAAGAAGTGTGAGGAAGGAATCGTTAACAAATAATTCATTAGTTTCGAATCTTCTTTCCATCCACCATCATAAAACCGATCTTTATCAATTAGATATCTTCTTCACGCAAATCATCTTTTACAACAACAGCAACAACATTGACAAGTGGAATGAGTATACGAACGAATAGCACGAAATCAAGATCTCCATCCTCAACCAGATCAAGTTATAGTAAGAGCAATGATTTAAGATTGCCGAGAATTTATGGATCATATGAGACGAAACGACCATCGTTGAAAGACGTAAAGAAATTAAATATTCTCCGTTACAGATGAATATGAGTCATAAGGGAATTGATACGTTCCGTCCCTCCTCATACAATTGCAGTGAGACAAGGAGAAAAGAAATGAATACAGACAAGAAATAAACATGAAACTCCAACAACTTTGTCTCATCAACTTTTTATTATAATTTCCTCTTCATTCTCATTATCGAATATTTCATCCTTTCATTAATCCAAATGAATCATTCATTCTGATCATTGTTCTTCATCCTTCTCTCTTCCAATTCCTCTCCACACTAATGACAGATATACACCTTCACTAATCATCTAACAAAGTCGAATAATTAATTCTTGACACTGTCGTGTCGACACTATTTGAGAGCAATCGTATGTAATAAGTTCGAGCAGTCGAAATACGAATCATTTTTGATGGAAAAGTTTTTACGACATAAAATGTCTTTTAATTCCAACTAACTACTCTCTTCAATTTCCGGAAATTACAATTCTCTCACGTTATCCAATAAGTCGTACATCTACCGATAATTATTTTCGGTCCGAATAGTAACTTCTTGTTTAGACCATTCCACTTCATCAACTTCTTTTGTAATTCATTTCAACTTTCTAACTTACATACAATTCTCCACTATTACATTATTAGCGATGATTAATATTCGGTCGAATTTGGGCTATTTGATGTATAGTCACAATTGACGAGGGGAAATGATAAAAAGTGTTAAATTTTGGAATTGGTTGATAGTTTTCTAAAAATTATATGGTATCTCTTCAATTGTGATGATTGTTAAATATCTGATGTTCATTTATAGCTTCCTAGAACATATCGGATGGATTGTTGAAAAGGAGAAGAATAGAAAATAAATTAGTCTAGTGAGGATGTAATTTAGGTAACAATTATAATTAATCTCGACATGATATTCGCGACCAGATGTAGCGAATTGAAAAATTGCTTCGATACTTGTTCAGCTTACAGTGTTGTTGGGCGGATGAAAGTAATGCTATCGTGTTGATTGGAATCGAATGAACAAGAAGAAAATCGTATTTCCGCTTTAATTCCATCCCATTTCCATCATAACAATTTATGGTCGAAGTTCCATCTAGTCATTCGACCAGGTTCTTCTTCAAAATTCTTCTTTAATTTGATAACGTGAACGAATGATTAGGTGAAAGATTTACTTAATGAAATTGTAGACTAATCCAAACTCTCCGAATCAATCCTTTCCATAGAATTGATCATTTCTTTGGAATTCATTAAGAAAAGAAAGTTGTATTTTCCTAAATTTTCTTCTTTGTTTAAATAATGTTTCTGATAGTTTATTTATTATTATATACAGTTAATTATCTGAATTTGTAATACGTATTAGCATAATGGAAATTGATTAGATTTGGATTAACAAATCAATTCTGCTTCCAGAGCAAATTATTAACTACCGATAATGAAAATAACATTCTAATGAATTGTTAATGTGTTGGAATGATTATTGTTATTCTAGTGATATCAGTAGATTAATTGAAGAGAAATAATTTGTTCTCCGATGGAACGAAAAGAAAAGTCTTCAATTATTCTATGGAATTATTTAAGGAGAAAGTTTGATCAACATTACCATTTATTAATGAGACCGTTGTCTTGCAAATAACTGAAGAAAGAAATTGTTGTGCTATTCATTAATACCTTTTTTCCCATTCCCATCGAGAGATATGGATGGAATCTAATTTCGTTTTCACATATATACTATCCTTCCAAATCTTTCCCAAACATCATCATCATCATCATCATCATCTTTTTGGCAATGTGTCTCCGGCGACAAATATATGCAAGAGAAACAACGTAAAAGGTGAAATGAGAGACAGGAAGACAAGTAGATGGAATATGTAAGTCAACTGCCTGCACTCGCAAAAAAAACTTTCTTGTGTATTATTGTTTTCGAACAAATTGTCATCTGATAGGGTGTTCAAATTTTGACTTTGTTTCAATCGATTGTATAATATTATCTAGGTTTATTTTATGTTTTACGTATATTATCCTTGGTGGTTGCTGTAGTAAACGACACGATGAAGAAAGGAAATATACACAATATTATTACTACTACCCCTCCCTCTCGGCCTACATACCATTTGTGCTTTATTAATGGTTGGTGAACGTGCATAACTCTTCTACCTCGTCACTCATCACTGCCATATTATGCATCCTTTACCTTAATTCGATTTTGGTAAACGATGTCCCATTGAAAATCGTTGAAACTTTTTCTTCTTTATTAAAAATGAAAATTTTATCCTTTCCATCAATTTGTTGCCCATCTCAACTTTCATTGAGACAGTCAACTAAAAATAAATTTTGATGTACCCAGACGAAGAACAGTGTGTTTAGAGAAAGGTGGTAGAAAGAAGTTGGTGTCGCTTAATAAGAAAAATAAACATCATCTTCGTTTCAACAAACTACTTCATCAGGCATATTCTTCATCCTAACGAATACGAGTAGAAAGTGAGTGGAGATATATTGTATATGAATTGATATGAAATATTTGTAGTTTCAATTATTGAAATTCTTCTTGAACGAAATGAACATTGTTGTTCTCTCCTTTATCTTATAAGAAAATTTTAAATTCATTAGAACGTGTTAGTTCTACAAATATGATGTAGTAATAAAATTTATTTTATTTTATTTATAAAATATGTCTAGAATTGGTCGTCGACGTAGTCGTGTATGTGTGTATGTTAGAGATTATACGTAACAACAAGTAATCAATCGGAAGTAAATGAATGATAGGAATTTTTTTTTGAGTAATATCGATACCGCATTATTATTGACAACCGGTAGTTGCGCTGCTTAAAGGCATAGAGGAATTGTCAACATGAAGAATATGATAAGAAGAACGATAATCATTAGAATAATCGACAAGATAATAGTTATGTAAAGACAATGAATCATTATAATATTCTTTTTACCTGCTCCTTTCTCCTTTCGTTCGAGTAAATATATATCTTTCACTCTCTTTGTTGAGGTCGTCGTCGTCGTCGATGATTGTGCACGAATTAACTTGTCTGAACAATTATCAGGAATGCAGAAGAGAAATGTTAAAATTAGAAGAAATCCTGAAATATTTTCATCCATTTCCAATCGTCCTTCATATTCCTACTTCCAACATAGCCAACCTTATTTCCCTTCCCATTTCTAATTCTCGTTTATTTAATTAATCGATTTATTTCAAATTAAATATGGTAATTCTGTCGAATGTAATCAATTTCTCACGACATCATCGCACGCTGCCATTCGGTCAATGAAATAAAAGATGATTACGTGAGTCTCCCCAATGGGAAAAGAGAAATTAAAAATCGAAAATAATCTGGATAATTCTCTGGGACAATAACATTTCAAATCTGCTTATTATCATGTTTGATTGGAATTCATTTAATTAACTTCTCATGTCATTCAATTGGCCGTCTAATTCTTATCAGGCAAAGTCGAACTATCTCCTTGAAATCGTTCGAAAAATGAAAGTTCATCTCTAAGAAACAATTCTTCTTTTCAATAACCGAATTAATCGATTGATAATGAATTGGAATTATTTCCAATTATTTTTATTTCACTTATTCTATTTGGAGACGAATCAACAAAGTTCCAATCCAACGACATGTCGCAATGCTGTTTATGATATTGGTTAGCCGAATTCTCATTTTAAATGAGTCATTTGTCATTATTCCATCTTGTATTTTCAAAGATATCATCGTTTTCGTTGAGAAGAAGAGTAATTTAATGAGTAATGTCATCAATGACGTCTGGGAGGAAATTCAAATGTTATTCCAACAACGACATCGACAACACGTCGCTCCACAAATTATGAATATCGAACAATATGAAAAGATTTATCATAATGTCCGATTTATTCATTCGGTGACACTCGTTCCACATTTGAAAATTATTGATGTCAGTTCATTTACGGAAATCATCCAACTAGTCAATAGTTGGAAAACATATCATGAGAGATTGAAGAAACAGATGAAAAATGAGAAAGATCGATTGGAAGAGGATTCTTCCACTAAACTAACAGCTCTCATACCCACCAAATACGCCATCGACATCACTTTCATCATTTTCCATTTATTCCCCACCGATTTCTTTTCGAGCACATTCCTAACGGAATATGAAGAACATCTCGAATTCGTACAATCGAGTGCCCAATATTTTTCCATTCCTTATTTTCTTATCGATCCATATCTGCTCATGTATCCACTTTATCAACGTCTTCAATATAATAATAAGGAAAGTGATTGTTCCTCCTTTTTCCATATCATCTCCGAACGTATTTGGTCACATTTTCATACGAATGTGAAAAGTATTCGACAAGTTGTCGAAACAGTCGTAACGAGTATACTTAATTGGAAGATGGAGTCAATTGCCACAGCAATTCCATCAATGACACTCTTCACATATCCGCTAGCGACGACGGTAACAAATCGAATTGAAAATGTCTCATTCGTTTTCGAAAATACTGAATGTTTTTCTTTTCTCAAATTTGAATAATTTCCATTCCCTTCTCAATATCCAGATTTCCAACATATTGCTAATGAGTTGTTGTTGGCACCGGAAGAACATCTTCGCACTCTCCATCGACATTATCCGTTATATCGGATTTCTTTGAAACCAATTCTCTCTGAAAGTGATGGACAATATAAAAAACCGAAACTGGATTGGAAACCGGTGTTCAAACATCTCAAAAAAGATTATGTTACTCGATTCGTCATTCTTTGTTCTCAATCCTCCATCAGACACGTTCTCGATGAAGTTCAAATTCTTCTTTCTTTGGCTACGAATAATTTCTCCTTTTTTTACAGGCACAGAAAGCTGATACATTAAATGGTGCTTATAGTTTCGTCATATTGAACACGGTTTAATTTCATTACATTTCTACATTTCTTTAAATTTAACTCTACATTTCTTGTTAGTTTCTTCAACCGGAAAATTTGATGAATATGAGATTACTCAATATAACGGCGGCGAACATCACTTTCATTCAACCAAATTATGATCGATCAAAATTCCGACGAATTTATCAAACAAATTTCACCTCCGAATATTTCAAATATCTCAACACGAAACAACGTTTATACGAATATTCGAATAACGAACATGTTTAGAGTTTTTACTTGGTGAAAAGAAATTTCATAAAAAAATCGTCATGAATTTCTTTTTGAAGATTATTGTTAAGGAATTACCGGAAATTATGTTGGATATGTTGAGGAAGATAAAAAATGAAATAGTATCAACTTCGTGTCAGAGACTTTATTATTCGAATGCCAAATGTTCGATATTCAACGAATATAATCATCAAATGAGAAAACGAATAAATTCCGTTTGTAAATTTCCTTTCCTAATTTCCCTTAATCTTTTTTTGCTCGTTAATGAAGATACCGATTACTCAAGTTTTCGGAGAAGAAACGAAATTACAATTCGATATTTATCAACCAGTCGAAAATAAGAAATTTTCAAAAGTTCAAACTTCTAAGACTGTTTCTGGAGCGTTTTCAATTTTTTCCTATTTTCTAATTTTTAGATTGCCGTTTGGAATTTGACGAAGAAAGAAGAATGTTCTCGATCACCATCAACATGTCAAGCGAAGGGATTCCTTTATTCCACACATTATTCCACTTCCTACTTAATATCTCATACGGATCGAGTAGAAGAGACAGATATCGATGAATCGGGAGATACGGTGAAAGTAGTCAGGAAACCACTCCAAGGACGTCATTTGAAAGTCATAACAATGTTAGAAGAACCATATCTTAGTCGGACGAATTCGACAGATTCGAAACATTTATATGAAGGATATTGTGTCGATTTGTTGAATGCATTATCGGAGGAATTAGGATTCGAATGGGAAATTTCTACAACGAAAGACAATCATTATGGTGTTGATTTGGGAAATGGAGAATGGACAGGTATTGTTGGTGAGTTGTTAGCGAAAAGAGCTGATTTAGCCGTAGCCGCTTTCACCATCACTTATGAGAGGAGTAAAGTCATCGATTTTACGAAACCATTCCTCAATACTGGTATTACGATTTTGTATAAGAAGCCGAAAAAACCTCAACCGCGATTATTCTTTTTTTTGGAACCATTGTCATTGGAAGTGTGGTTGTATATGATTGTTGGTTATATAACTGTATCGATTGTATTATTCGTATTAGCACGCTTCTCACCACATGAATGGCATGAACCATTTCCATGTAAACATTCTTATCGAGAGGAGTCAGATAAAATTCATCAACTTCAACATCACCATCAACACCATCAACACCATCAACAACAACAGCAACAACAACAATATAATTATAATAAGAATTTAAATATTCTTCTAACACCATTAGAACAACAACAACAACAACAACAAAATGATCGTCAACGACAATTCGGAGCAGAGAATGGGCAAGAGAAGAAGAATATTTTTTATAAGATGAATAATGAAACGAATGATTCGTTATCAATCAATAGTGATGAGGATGGAATACAACAAAACAATTTCACAATACTCAACTCACTCTGGTTCACAATCGGATCGTTGATGCAACAGAATAGTTCCGAATTAAATCCCAAATCATTGTCTACTCGATTATTGACGAGTGTTTGGTGGATGTTCATGTTAATTATGATTAGTTCTTATACGGCAAATCTTGCTGCATTTCTCACATCGAAACGATTGCGATGGCCGATCGAAAATGCGGATGATTTGTCGAAACAGAATGAAATAAATTATGGTTGTTTAAAAGGTGGTTCGACATATTCGTTTTTTAAGGAAAGTAAAATTCCAACATTCGAACGAATGTGGGCGACGATGCAAGCGAAAAAAGAGAATTTTGTTCACAATTACAAAGAAGGAATTCATCGTGTCCATAATTCGAATTATGCTTTCCTCTTAGAATCCACCATGACTAGTTTCTACGTCGAACGTCAATGTTCTCTCATGCAAGTAGGTGGTTTGTTAGATTCGAAAGGTTATGGAATCGGTACAGTCAAAGCATCACCATATCGTGATATATTGTCTGATACCATTCTCCAATTACAAGAACGTGGTGATCTCCAACTATTCTACAATAAATGGTGGCGAGTGAAAGGAGCAAAATGTTCATCTACCAATCTCTATCACGACATCAAAGAAGATGATGACGATACAAATTCATCCAAAATCGATAAATATTCCACAGTCGGTCGGAAATCAACAGCTTATTATCGTAATCAACAAGACGCTACATTAGCTGAACAATCACTCGGATTTGAGAACGTCGGAGGAATTTATATTGTTCTTGGTTGTGGTTTATCCATTGCAATTGTCATGACTTGTATCGAATTGTGGTGGAAAACAAAGAAATTAAGAGCAAAAAATTATTCATCAACATTCATTCAACTTTCTTCCATCAACAACAACAACAACAATAACAACCTCAACAACAACAACAACAACAACAACAACAACAACATCAACAATAATAACAACAACAACAATAACCTCATTAATCATCATCATATTAATGAGAATAATTTATTAGAATATCAGAAAAATGAAAATGAATTGAAAGAAAAGAAAATGAAAAAAAAGAAGAAAAATCGTTCCCAATCGCAATTAGTGAGAACATCCCAGAAATATTTATTGAATAGTTCCATTGAAAGTTATACATCAAATGAAACGATTAATTCGTCAAAGAACCGTCCATCGAAATATTATGGAATGACAAATAAACGGAAAGCATTTGAGAAGATTCCAAAAGAGAAATATGAGAAAAATTTAAAAGAAAATCCAGTACATCGACATCCATCATCTCGTCAGACTCCAATTCACGGAAATAGATTTGGGAAGAAATTGGGAAAACTTTCGATAAAATCTTCTCTTCGTCCTCCTCCTCCACCTCCTCCTCCTCGACCAACTAGTCAATTATCTTTAACAATCAACCATTTGAATGATAATCGAATTCAATGGATGAAATATTTCAAGTCACATCTCACTTGTTCTATTCGACGACGTTTCTCTCATGTCGGTGTAATTCCTCATCCAATTCCTTCATTGAAAATACCTCCTCGTCCATTGTTAATTCAACATCCTTCCCATTTACCGAGTTATCCCATTAATTATCATCATATGCCCATCACTTATTCGACACGTCGAAGAATCCGTTCTTCTTCCTCAATAACAAATGCAATCGCATCAACACGATCCATCAACCACTTCGACCAACCTCATTGTTATACAACAAATATTTAATCTCTTTTTTTTCCTGTACACATTTTATCATTCAAAAAAAAAAAGAAACTTATAATGAACATTTTCAATTATCACCAAAAACTCGAAATGACAATCAATTTATTAATATTTATTTAACAGAATCGAAAAAATTTAGTTTGTTTAATAAAAAGTTTTCAAAATAAAAAATATTCGAATTATTCTCCTTCATTTTCTTCTTCTTCTTCTTCTTCTTCTTCCTCCTCTTCTTCTTCCTCTTCTTTCTTATTAGAATTGATCACCGTCGTTATTGTTCTCGCTACGAGGAGAGGTGAAGATATTTTGAGAATCGAACTAATCTTCTTATCAAGAACATCGAGATCTTCATCTGGTGACAATGTATGAAGTAGATTCTCCAATTTCACTAATTGTTCATGATTTCCTACTGACGTGATCGCTTCTTTGATCTTCTGTTTTTTCTTCTCAGCATATTCTGATTTTAATTCTGAATCAATTTTCATTTTCTCATCAAATCTTTCTTCATTGTCGTCATCGTTTGAATTATTGAGAAGGAAGTCCATCAATTTTTTTCCTTTCTTTCCTCCAAACATCTTTTCTGCTTCTTTCCTTTCCTTCAATTTCACTCGTTGATAGTCAAGAGTACGAATGGTGGGAAGAAGATGGATTATAAATAATCGATAATATTTCTGTTTAGCTACAGGATTTCCCATCAGACTGATGAAATTCAAATATTTGAAATTCTTTAATTTTTCAATTTCATTGAATTGTTCGATCGCATTGTTGGTGAGAATGAGAAGTTCTACATTCGGAATATTTTGATGAACATCTGTCTGAATTTCACTTTTCATTCAACTTAATATTAATTTCAATGGAAAATGAATGAATGAAGGAAACCTGATGGAATTGTTAATGAAATAAAGAAAACGAAGTCGATCCAATTTAGTGAAGCCTCCGAGCATTCGAATTGAATTATTTGAGAAATCAATCGAATCAAATTGATTGAATGTGGACGCGAGATTCTCAATTTTCAATAAACGACTATCTTCAAATATTTTCAGATTTGAGAATTATGAAGGAAAATGTCGAGAGAATGATAAACCTCTTAAACTCAACTCATAATTTTTGATGCTGTTCATTCCTTGTGGGGAATCTTCAATCAATTCCGGTGTCAATTTGATCATCTTTCCACTCTTAATAAAAACTTTCCGAAAAGAATAATCGTGAACGATTCGTTTAAATGAAACTAGTAAATTGAACGTCGGTTAAAGCCGAAAATTTGAATTTTTTCTCTGGACAAAAAATTTTTTTTGGAAAAAATTCAAAAATTTATTTCCCCCAATTCTTTTCCTTTTTATTTATCTTCCTTCTTTTCACATATTTTACGTTATCATCATCTTACTTATTAAAATTCATGGATTTTATTCTTTATAATTTCAATTCGAATAAATTTTGAAAAATTTTTAATGATTTTCTTTATTTTGAATTTAGTTCTTGTTTTTTTTTCAAATTTTCTCACATTCTTCCACCTCTTTCATTCGAGTTGGGGATGTTGGTGCTAGTGATTGGGGATCTCCATATCCCTTACCGTTCCAATAACATTTCGGATAAGTTGAAAGATCTGTTAGTTCCGGGTAAGATTCAACACATTTTATGTACTGGCAATCTGACGTCGATGGAGATTGTTCAATATTTGAAAATTCTTGCAAACGATGTGCACATAGTGAAAGGAGATATGGATGATGTCAGTTTCAATTTTTTTGTGACTAATTGAATTTGTTTCTCTCTTGAATAGAATATCGGTTTCCCTGAACAGAAAGTTGTGACGATCGGAGAATTCCGAATCGGTTTATGTCATGGACATCAGATATTACCTTGGAATGATGAGAAAGCTTTGTCCGTATTACAACGACAGATGAATGTAGATATTCTTATTATTGGACATATCCATAATTCTTATCAGAAAGTGATCGATGGAAAATTGATAATGAATCCAGGATCGGCGACAGGCGCATTCGATTCAATGACGAAGTTATTTCTTCATTTTTCTCCCATTCATTTGTATTCCATTTTAGGAAAGTGGTTCCGTCGTTTGTTGTATTAAATATTGAGGGGAAGAAAGTAACTTCTTATTTTTATCGATTGATCGATGACGAAGTGAAAGTAGAACAAGAAGTTTTTGAAAAATATAAATAATTTACCAAATTTTCATTCCTATTTATATCATTATGTTATGTTAAATGAACAAATAAATTATATTGCTAATTCACAATTTGAATATTGGTCATATAAATTAAATTTGAATTAAATCAATAAAGTTAGACCGGTCGATGTTTCATTATTTGTTTCCTGTTTTGAATACTCCAAACTGGAACGTTTCTTGTTCTGACACCATTTTTGTGAAGACTATAAATTGTGAGTATTTTTTTTACGTTAACATTAAATTATCACAATTTAAAATTTGCCACAAGATATCCATGGGAAAAGAGGATGTTTGATTTTGGAGACGAAACAGACCAATATTGGTCATGACGAAAACCGACATTTTTGGTCTTTTCAATTAAGGACATATCTACATCGTTTAAATTGATGGGAAAGGAAGAAGGACAATTGAAGAACGTATATTGTATTTTAATGAAAATAAACATTAAGTAGAAATCAGACAGGAATACATGGATAACATAGAAGATCGTCTTGCATTGCGTTTGTTTGGGTGGAGAAAATGAATTAGGAGAATAATCATATGACCCGTTAAGCAAGAAAGGAATTGATGTTTAAAAGAAACAGATACTGAATTAGTAAAAGATGATGACGATGGAATGAAGACAAAATGATTTTTCAATTTTTCTTTGTTTGTTTGTTTGTTTTTTTGGTGGGAAAGTGTAACTGGAAAAAGAGAAATTTCTCATAAATTCTCTTGAAAAAACAATTCCAAAAATTCGAAGAATCATGGAAGAATTTGTAAAGGAGAATTTAGTGTGGAATGTATGCGACTTCGACTATGTCAAAATAAGAGAAATGATTGGAAGTAAAATGGAATATCGGAAATGTCGATATTTAAATCATGGTATATGGGCGTGTCATATCTATTAGATAGATAATCATTGAAAATGATTTATAGAAAGACGATGGAATGATGAGAATAAATAAAGCGCACATTCAATTTTTGGCAAGAAATGATACGGTTTAATAGATAAGAGAAAGCAAAAGAAATATCCTCTTTTCAGGAAACGAATAAATCCAAATTATTAATTTCAATGTTTGTGATGATTAGTTTTTTTTTTTCAAATTTGTTATTTTTCTAATGTTTTGATGTTGTGGTGAAAGAGTTATGTATTTGGTTTAACATAAACTTCCAGCAGTTCCACATCCATTACCACCACCACCACCATTATTATTATCTGGAAATGAGAATATAAATAAAATTCAAATTTTAATTATTATTGAACTTGGATAATAATTGCATTCGGATCGTTGTGCATCCCAAACAGTGTTAGCGGGACATGGTCGTACCCAGTAAGTACCGGGAATAACATCACAATGAATGTAATAAGTTGGATTTTGTGGATAAGCGTGAAGTTCACGACCGATTCTCAAATTTTCGAAAGTACATGGATTATCTTCGATGAGAATTGAATGAATAGAAGGAAAAATTGAAAAAAGAAAAATTTACCTCCAGAACAATATCGAAGACATCGGCATGCTGGTGCTCCATTTTCTTCGCTGCAAACAGCACCTTGTGGACAGAGATTGGCAGGACATTGAATTGGAACATTCCATGCTCGTTCGGCAGCGATGGCAGATAATATTTTTGGTTGTGGTTGAGCAATGAAAGGAGCGTTCATTGGAATGGGATTTTGTGGTACTTGTGAAGCGTGTAGAGAAGCACTCTTTCCATTAGTCTGCTGTAAAATACCAACTTGAGAATGTTGATTATTGTCGAATTGTTTTGGGAAATTCCATTGGAAACTGACTGGTTCTCGTTCTTTGTTCATTCCTCGTAGAACGCCGACACTTCCTTGATTTTTCAGATGATTTTGTTGTTTGTTGTCAAGTGAAGTATAAGATTCGGGCAACTGTTTTTGAATATCTGAAGCATCTTGAAAGTGAAGAGGATAAGATGAGATTTAAGAAGGAAACAAAACCGTTAAATTGTTGATGGTCATTCTTATTCTGTTCGTGGATGGTAGCGGCGAATGCCAATGGAATTATGAAGAATATCAAAGCTAATTTGCTCATTGTGTAATTGAGAGGTTAATTGAGGCGAGTGAATGATGGAAGTGGAATTTATTTCGAGATGGTTAATTTAAGAAACGAATCTGTGCAACGCAATGAGAAATGATGAGATATGAGATTTAAAAGAGAATTATTTCGAAAAAATGAATGAAAAGTTAAAGAAATTGTTTGAGAGAAGAAATGAATTAAGAAGAAAATTGAGTTCCACTACCAGAATAACGATGTTTATAAGGAGAAAGACCGGTATGGAAACCAGGTAATTGAACAAATGCCTAATAACGGATAATATTGAAGTACGTGACAGAGTTGAATGGATTGTTCTATTGTCTACATTTCTTCCTCCATGCTACCATAGATATGAGGAGATAATTATTAATAATAACAACAACAACGACAACGATATCGTTATCATAATAATCGTGGTCGTCGTTGTCATCATGATCATAATCATCAGTTAGAGTTACAGTTAAATAGAGGAAAGGAAAAATTATCTCTTCTATTATGAAATGGAATAAAAGGAGAATGTTCTGTAGAACATCAGTTATCTCCCATATATTCCATTGGAGATGAATGATCAGATGAATGAGATTTATCGCATTCACTCTAACATACACTTTCAACCGGTTATTTCAAAAAAAATATATAAAATTAATCTTCGTGTCGTACTTCCATCAAATAGTTGAAACCACACGAAGTATGTAATGTTAGATGAGGGGAATATAGGACAATTCAACAGATAATTGTCGATTACTTCATTTTATGTCATCATTCTCTCCTTTCAATTCCATTCCATTCCATTCCGAACCACTATCGTCGATCGGGGAGTGATGGATTGAGGGAGAGAATCCTGATTAATTTTCAATCGACCAATTTCGTTGCGTAGTGACCGAGCTGAAGTCGATTATTTGTATTAGTCGAATATCGATATCATGACCGCTCGTATTACCATCATTCATCATTATGATTCCAACTAATTCACATGTCTATAATATAAACATCTGTTTCTTCTTCCCAATCTTCCATTTCCCCTTATTTACATTCACTCTAATCATTCTCTTAATTATCTATCTAGCTCACGTTCCACATAATTCCCATCTCTACACAATACAATATTTCTAATATTTATCGAGATCGAACGAAATATGACGATTCCTTTAAACTAATAACATTCAATTCCGCTTCTCTTATATAATTATTTAGAGTTTCACTTACATAACTCATCCAAATTATCATTCCAATTTTCCTTTTTTTTTGAAGATTATAACTAGGAATCCATTCAAATATTTGCTTCAAAAACATCACATTGCTCCCCCACCAATAAAATTCTTCTTTTTTTTTTACTGCACTTTAATTAATTCGTAAGGAGATAGGGTGGTGGAAATACTACGAAACATCACCAAACATCATCCAACAGACAACGACTAAATATTTGATTGTATGACTGTTGTATTAGATGTAAATAGATGGATCAATCCAAACATTTACCAAACAATAATAAACATCTCTCCAAAACGACTCTCGTTCTATCACGACAATTCGTCTCATCTAAATATTGATAAGGGAAAGAAATTATATGCTATGGAAATATTAGTCAATCACTAAATCGATTATCATCTCTCAATTTAACAATATTTAATTCGATTAATTAGAATGATTAATTGAATTGGAATTGAATCAAATTGAAATGAAGAAGATTAAAAAGAAGAAAAGGAGAAGACATGAAGACATGAAGAAAAACTTAAAAAAAATCTGAACAATTTTTTTTTGATTTCTCTCAAATGATGAAAGATTGCCAACATCAGTTTTCTTTTTCTTCTGATTATATGAGATCTGTGTCAACGATTCATGATGTTGTCACATCTCTCCTCATCTTCATCTTCCTATTTCAACATCATCATCATCATCATCATCATCATAATGAAAAGAAGCGTCGATGTTATTATAATGATGATTATCTTCATCATCTTTCATTTCAGCCGATCTTTCTCTTAAGTCTATTGTAAGGGGGGAGAAGTGGATCTCTTTGGGAGAAATGGAGACGTTGTAAGAAATAGCGGAAGCTGCAAAAAAAGCGGAGGAGAGAAAAACACAAGGGAAAACATGACAAATTCTCATTTCTGATGTCACGTTCTACCATTGAACGGCAAACATTCCTCATCCTTCAATAGTTGTAATTTCAGGTATCGTCCTAGCTAATTTCAGTCATTTCCCTCTTTTGTCCGGACGGTATCATCCTTTCTTCATCTTCTTTCCATTATGAGCTTCTTCCTGAATTCTCAACATGGAAGTAAGATTTTCTTATAAAAAATCTTTAGAATCAATTCTTTCACATTATCCGTTCATTCATCTCTCACCTCTATAATTTCATCCATTTTCGTTGTCACTCCCGTCAATTTGACTTCGCTCTCGAAATCGATGAAACGAATTTTGAAGTTATTACAAATTAAGTTTTGAAGAAGAAGAAGAAGAAGAAAAAGAAAAAGGTAAATCAAAAATTGTCCAGGTGAAAAGAAGACGAACAGAATTTCATATTTGATGACACCATTTGATGGTGGCATATCAATTAAACGGATTAGAAGATTATGGTTATCAGTTGAATGGACGAGAGGAAAATGACTAGAGGGAAAGGACAATAAAAGAAAGAAATCCGATTGTTCCAATCCGTCAGAATCGGATAAATAGTTTTCTCATCGATTCTCGCTACTTTTCTCATATGAGATCTAAAACAGATTTGATAGAAATATATCAAGTAAAGAAATTGAACGATGGAAAATTGAAATAGAACTCCAATATCGTTCAGTTTGAGAGAATGAGTTGTGTTTGTGAGATGGGTTGTTCTAATGAACTAAATGGAAACTATTTAAGAATAATGATGTCGAATTAAGTGTAGTGTCATTATCTTTTATATCATTCCCTGGAAAGGATTAAATGATCCGGGATGCCGATCACATCGATAACGAATCACATATTCTCATCAACTATAATCTTCCACTACATTCTCACACTAAAATTTCCACTAATATCAGTAAACACATATTCCGAGAGGAGATAGAGATTACGACCGTCAATCCATTTCGAGATAGGAATCGCAACGAAAATAGAGAGAAATAGTGAACACATTTTTCTTTGTTTAGTTGACAACGAAATGAAGATTATATGTTGATGTCATCGACTATAGACGAATAACATCCATTTCCAAATATCTCCTCCATTGTGACAAGATCAATCATTCCATTTCACTACCATCATTCTACTGCTACATCTCTATCTCTTCTCATCTCTTCACTTTCCTCTCCTCAATTTGTTTATTTATCTCATATCTCTCAAAAACATCCCATTCCAACTCTCTCCTCAATGTGAGAAACTAACGAAAAGAAATTCATTGTGAGACAACAAACGAACGTTTAGATCATCAATCGATAATTCTCAAAGTTTCCGTCATCATTCCCACATTCTCATCATTCAACAGACAACAATCATCAACATCGACATTTAAATTCAACAAAGACGATCATTAAAACAAATATTATTCCATTACGTAATCTAATATAATCGGTTCGATTTCAATCGAAAATTCCTTTCATTCAACTCACTTCTCATCCCCCCTCTCACACAATTTTTTCATTCCAATCAATTATTTCCTATTTTTCCATTCCATTCAATTCCACCTTCTCAAAATGAGATATTTATCATTTATATTTCAAAATATCAATCTTATTCTCATATATCTTTCTCATTTCCTCCTTAATTCTAATTTCCGAATCATCGATTTATGATAAGAATCATTTTTTTCCTTTTTATCCATTCACCTTTCTTTAATTTTTTAAATGAAACAAGAAAAAATTTATTTTTTTTCTCAAAATTCACAATTGTTTTTAGGAAATTTTCAAAGAAACCATTTTGTCTTTTCCATTTTTTTTTATTAAAAAAAACGAAATTTTCCAGATTCAATTCCTTCCCAATCTCTATCAATTTTCTTTTCTTCGTTTTCGTCGTCGGCGGTGTATGACGAGGAAACGCTTTCCGATCGGAACAACGAGGAATAAATACTATTCCGAAATTCGTTTGATCGTTTCGATTTGTATAAATCGCTCACGAAATTCACTAATTTATCATGAGTCTCATATCTGACGTAATTAGAAGAATAGTTGAATGAAAGAATGGAGACTTGACACGACGTTCCTTACTCTTCTTCGTATCGATTCCCATTTTTTTAGATGTGATTTTCTTATGTAATTGAGATCGAATTAAATCGAATTCCTTTGCACGATTCTCTTTCAATTCCTTATTCGGCTGATTCATCATTCCATACATATGGATCATCGACTAAATTATCAGATATTTGTTTAACAATAATTTTCAATTATCAAAAGAAAAACTTCGTCACGTCGATTCGTTTCCATAATGAACATCTTCAACATATCATGATAAAAATCGGAATCGTCGAAAATGTTGTGAGAGAAGAATTTGCCGTTTCTCTCATATATTCCGTCGTTATTCTGGAAAAATTTAATTGGAAAATCACGAAAATTATTTCGTTAACTTCACTTCCTTTTGGAACGTCTTCTTTCAACTCCTGATGACTCTCCACCAGCTCAGGCATTTTATGGAAAAACTACAAAAATAAATTTTAAAATTTTTCAAAAAAAATTTTCAATGAAAAACATTCGCCAGTTGTTCACTCGTTTTGATTTGTGGAGCTTCGGTATTTAGTCGCTTCTTATAAATTTGACGACTACGATCGAACCAATCATCTAAAATTTCATTTCTATGAAGAATAATAAAATCATCACAATTTAATACAGAAGGAACAAACCGATAATCGATGAAATTTTGATTTTTTTCTATTTTCAAATTATTTTCAATAATTCCTAATAAATCGAGAGTGATGGATTCCAAATCATTTTTACAATTATCCGATATCGAGTGGAAGGACTTTGAGTAATTTGAATTGACGAAATTGAGAATTTTTTGAAATTGAACTCGAATTCCAATTAATTTCTTCCATAATTCCTGATGATTTTTCAACAAATTCAAATTCTCTTCAATTTCTTCATTAGTCAAATAATTCTCATTTTTATTCTTTTCATCTTTTAATATTTTCTTCTTTTCCACTTTCACTTTCTCCAATTTCAATTTGTCTTTCGGTTCTTTTAAAAATTTCTCGAAATTTTTCGATTCTTCATCTTCCAAATCGATTCGACTAATTTTCTTATACTTCTCATTTCCTTCTTGTAAACACTGAGTGACCATCGAACGTTTCAACGAAGTTATCGGTTGTTCAATCGTGACTAATTGATTTTTTGAATAATCAGATTCCGAAGCGAAATCTGTGCCATTTTCATTCTTTTCATCAAATAAATCGATTGGTGTCGATTCGAGAAGTTCCAGAATATTTTCGTTTAATTCATTTCCCATATCTTCCTTATCTCATACCATTTACTTCTCATGCCGATTTTGGATTTGAGCTGAGAATTTGAAATTTTTTCAATTTTTTAAAATTCATTTTCATTGTTAGTAATAAGCCATAGAAATATTTCTTAATAAGCTTCAAATAATTACATTTGAGGTATTCAATAATATTTTTCTAATTTATCATTTTTATTTATTTGTATGATAAATCATTTAAATAATTTCTATTAACATATAGAATTAATAAAATTATTGACAATTTTTAATTTTTTAGAAAATTTAAATCATTTTATAATTATTGACAATTTTTAATTTTTTAGAAAATTTAAATCATATTATAATTATTATCGACATTAATTATAAAGGATTAATCTTAATTTATTCATTATCATTTATGTAAGGGAGAAAATTTGATTGTCTCAAAAAGATAAGGATGAAGTATATATAAATATGGAATTATGAGAGTGTTAGAGATAAAATTTAATATTTCCGAAACTATCAACTTTTTGGAATTGGTGACGATGTTCGTTCACTTTCGGTTCTTGTTTTACTTTGAGAATGTTTGGTTTATGGTCAATGCGTTCGGATTTGATGAGACTGGGAGGAATAGATGTATCGTCATTTGTTCGACGACGTTTTCGACTATGAGAATGATCGGTGAAAGGTAAAGAACTGTTCATCATCTTCTTCATTTGTTCGTCGATGAGATGACTCTCTTTCTCTAATAATCCCACAACCGAATTACATCGTTTTTGTAATTCAACACAATTTCTGGATTTAAAAAACCAGTTGAATGAATTGAGTGGCGATTGTCTGATATTCATTCTCATTTTCTCGTAGATCGATTGATGACTCATTCCAAATCGATGGAGATAACAAGCGAGTTGTTGATCGTCGATATCCTGATAATTTTTGTTTTTCTTTCCAGTTCCATAATTTAATTTAATTGCAATTTCGGGAGAGATACTCGACATATATTTGTCCATTAACAAACACTGAATATCTGTCATCTTCTCTCGTCTATTTTTACCTTTCTTTATCTGATTGTTGATACGTTCATGATCGAGCAATTCCTTCTTCCTCTTCCAAAATACTTCATTATAATCATACACTTCTTTCGGTGTCTTCGATGGAATTTCCAAACAAACTTTATACATATCTTCCTCTCCCCATTTCTCGATAGATTTTACGAATTGTAGAAAGTCACGACGAGTCCAATTGGAGAATCCTTCTTTCAATAAATTTTCTTTCTCTTCCATCTCTTCTTTAGTGAGAGGTTGAGCTGAATCGATTTTCTCTTGTTCATAAACTGCATTTTTACTCTTCTTCGGAACTTTATATCGATTAGCTTTCCGATATGCATAAATCTCTTTTTCTAACAACTCCAATAATCGAACAGGATAAAATTGATGATCATAAATATTTGGTTGTTTTGGCGGTTTCAACATTTTCTTCTGATTGACAGTTTCATCGAAATAATAAAATTTATTTTTTTTCCTTTCTCGTTTGCCGTTGATGAGTTGCGAATAATTATCCAATGCCTTATTGGTGGATTTGATGGAGGTTGTGGATTTGTAATTATATCCCTCGAAATTATACACGTTAAAATCATCGATATTCAAATCGACATCAAAAGTAAAATTCTTCAATTCATTTTCATTCATCTCTTTGATCTTTTCTTTCTCTTCTTTCGTTCGTTGTTGACCACGTTTCAAAATCTCATCTAACGATTCATCAATTGTCGATGAATCATCGTCACAATTCATTTGTAATTTTTTCGCTTCTCCTCGAATTATCGAGAGGATATTGTCTTTATTCAAATTTTTTCCTGATTTCCCATCTTTTCTTCCTTGTTGTATAATGACATGATCCAATCTTAATTTTTTCTCTGCTAAATTAATTATTCTCTCATCAACCGATTGATCAGAAAGTAATCGGAAAACTTTCACAATTCCTTTCTGTCCAATACGATGAGCTCGATCAGTCGCTTGTAAATCGACTTGAGGATTCCAATCACTATCATAAAAGATGACGGTATCAGCCGTTGCTAAATTGATACCAAGACCACCGGCACGTGTAGAAATGATGAAAATGAAAATTGAAGAATTCTCTTTATTAAATTCATCAATCGTTTTATAACGATCTTGATGCGATGTCGTTCCATCTAAACGTCGATAAGAATATTTGCGGAAAAGAAGATAATCTTCTAAAATATCCAATAATCGAACCATTCCAGAAAACAATAATATTCGACGTCCTTCCTCTTTTAATCGAAATAATAATTTATCTAACAACAACAATTTTCCTGATGATTCGATCAAATGTTCATCGGTTGTATATGGTGGTCCCGGTTCGATACCAGGAATCATATATGGATGATTTGCACATTTCCTTAATTGCATCAGAATATTATTCAAACGAATTGCTGAAAGAGAATTGGAGGAAGAGGTAGTAGATTTTGGAATGATATATTCTAATTCTCTTAATAGAATACGTTTGTAAGTCTCTTTTTGTAATTTCGCCATTTTCACATATAATTTCACTTCTTCTTTCGGTTTCAATGTTTTCTCCACTTCTGATTTCAATCGTCTCAATAAAAACGGTTTGAGAATGGCATGTAATCGTTCAACCAGTTCCTGATTATCGAGACATGTGTTCGTATCAAACCACGTATCGAAATCGTCAGATGAATCGAAAATTTCTGGTACGAGAAAATTGAGAAGTGCCCAAAGTTCATGTAAATTATTTTGTAATGGTGTTCCCGTCAATAATAATCGATGTGTCGCTTTAATTCGCCGTACGATGACAGCTAAACGACTTTTCTCATTTTTCAAACGATGTGCTTCATCAATTACCAGATATTCCCATTTGAATGGTCGGAAAAAATGTCGTTCGATTATGACTAATTCGTATGTTGTTATAACAACGTCCCATTGTCTATTATTCTTCATTTTATCTAATCCCATCAATTCTCGTTCATCTTTCGTTCCGAAAAGAATAAACACGTTTAATGAGGGACACCATTTTTCAAATTCCATTTTCCAATTATTCAAAGTGGATTTTGGTACAATCACCAAAAACGGTTTTGTTCTTCCCAAAAATATTTTCAAATATCCAATCATCGATATGGTCTGTAACGTTTTGCCGAGACCCATCTCATCCGCTAAAATTCCGTTAATGTTCTTCGAATGACAAGATATTAACCAATTTAATCCTCGAATCTGATAATCTCTCAATTCTCCATTTTGGATGAAAGAGGGAGTGTTTTGGAAATAAATGACATCACCATTTTCCTTTTCTTTTTCATTATTCTTTTCATCATTCTTCTCAGTTATCACTGGCACTACCTCCTCCTCATCTTCATCTTCACGATTCACTTCTTTATTCTCATTTAATCGATTCTTTTGATTTATTATTCTCTTCATCGCTTTCCCACTCTCTCCCAATGAATCAATAACACGACTCTTCTTCTTTATTTTCTCATCATCCATCGCTTGATTTTTCCGCTTCTTTTTCCCTTTCGCCAATTCATCACCCAACATCACATCTTCAGAGAATGCTTCAGTTTGTTGTAAGAGATATTCCAATCGTTCACGACGTTCTTCTTCTAAAACATTTGCTTCGAAATTCGCCTCTTTCTCTAAATCATTCACATTCTTAAACTTCTTTCCTGTTAGAATCGAATCGAATTCTTCATCAGAAACTTCTTCATTAACACACGATGTCTTCTCCTCATCCATCGATTCAACAATGCAAATTACTTAATTAATTTCTGATAAATAATTCCACTTATTAAGCTCACTTTTCTACTATTTTTTATAAGTTAATTAATGGAAGATTCAATTTGAAAACAATAACACGTTCCAATACAAAAATAGGGTTAGGAAAAAATATTTTCATTTCACTTCAATTTTCAACATTTATTTCATCTATCTATGCTATTCATATGTTTATATGCCATCTAGAGAATAAAATCGATTAAGTTAATCAATCATCATACCATTTGATTTTGAGGCTTAATGTTAATATTTATTAATTTTACAGTTCGCACTTTCTTCTTTTCCGAATGTTCTTCAACGACAAACAAACAAAACTAACTAGGTAGTTAAATGTATTTATCTCT
>JALJEE010000719.1:0-25247 GCA_023231475.1 Seison nebaliae | reverse complement strand
ATAGGCTGTAGAAATCAATAGTTGAACCGAGAAAGATAGTGGAGGATTTAAGAGGAATAGTCGAGAAAGAACGTAGACCGGTTGATAATAAACAGCTTTTTGACGGATTAATGGATACACCTCTTTGTGTGAGAAGTAGAGATAAACATTGATAAGATTGTTTTAGATGACGCAGAGAACGATCTAAAATTACGATGTCGTCTGCATAAGCATTCAGATCACGAAGAACTTCGTCAATGACTAGCCCAAAAATCCAAAGGCCAAGAATAGTACCTTGACGAACACCGTAATTGATGTGAAATATTTCGCTGAGTCGATCGCCGATGAAGACAATATATGAGGAATATCAAAATTTTAATAAAGTTACAATGATTATTAGCAAATCGTGACCTGAATAGATATTATATTACGAGAATAAAATCTCCAAATCCATCAATCAAAGTGGATATAGTTCCATCATATAGTTTAGAAGAATTGTTAGAATTAATAGATTAAATATAAGTAATATTTGATGATTATGACGAAATTTAATATTAAAGCTTTGAAATAATTATATTTATTTATAAACTTTTCTTTTCTCAATACGATTATGGGTAAATCGAGTGGTGGTTTTCTTACGCCGAAAGCCATATCGAATCGGATAAAGGCACGTGGATTACAAAAATTAAAATGGTTCTGTCAGATGTGTCAGAAGCAGTGTCGTGACGATAATGGATTTAAATGCCACATTCAATCAGAATCACATCAACGACAGTTATTAACGTTTACTGAGAATCCAGGTCGTTTCCTTGATGAGTTTTCTCGTACATTCCATCAGAGTTATTTGACAACATTAAAACATCGATTTGGTACGAAGAGAGTTCATGCAAATTTGATTTATCAAGAATTCATCAAAGATCGATTTCATGTCCATATGAACAGTACGAAATGGTATACATTGACCGGTTACATAAAATGGTTAGGAAAAGAAGGTATTTGTCTGGTGGATGAAACAGATAAAGGATGGTTCATCCAATATATTGATCGTGATCCAGAACGATTACAACGAGAAGCCGATATGAGAAAGAGAGAACGAGCTGAATTAACAGATGCTGAGAGACAACATCGACAATTGTTGGAATTGGTAGAGAATGATAAGAAGAATGAAAAGCAAATATCTTCATGTTCATTAGAAACGGAAGTGGAAAATTTTGAGAAATTGAAAGAAATCAATTTGAAATGGTCAGAAAAGATGAGAAAAGAAGAGGATAAACTAATAAAGAAAGATATTACTAGTGATATCATTGAAACGATTTTCAAAGATAACGAATTACAATCAGAACATTTACCATTAACAGGAAAGAAAAGGAAACATGATCGAAAGAATATCGATCTAATTCGGGAAGAAGTGGAAGAAGCGAAAAAGAAGAAAGATTTTATAGAGACTCATCCATCCGATGCATGGCTAATGGAGAACATAATGGTGAAGATTTGTACGGATTCGGTTGGAGAGGAATTCGAAAAGAAAAAAGGAAAAATTGTCAAAGTGAATGAAGATAAATTCAGTTGTGTTGTACGTGTTCAATCGGAGAATAAGAAATGGAAGAAAATCTTATTTGATCAAGATCATCTTCAAACCGTTATACCAAAAGAAGGAAGAGAAGTGTTGATTGTTCGTGGGGAATATAAAGGAAAGAAAGGTCGAATGATTCGAGTGAAAAGTGAAAAAAAAGATTTCTCATCTGATATTCAATTAATTGACAGTGATCAATTAATCGTTTTATCATATTCCAATTTCTCTAAACTTTCTGAATGAATTCCTCTTTCTTTTCTTCATCTTATCTCATCTCAATTCAATTAATTTCTTTTTTCTAAAAACATTCTCAATTTCCTTCGACATAGCTTAACAACAACAACTTAATTTTTCCATATCGTCACTTCTATTCTGTATTTATAATAAAAATTCATAAGAAAATGACGAATTTAATTAAAGACAAATAAAAATTAATCTAATTCATTTTCGATATGTCGTTCGTAATTATGATCATTTATAAATATTATTATAATTTTTTAAATTTATTTTTATAGAAAACAAATATAAAAAAAAAGAAAAATATTAATTTTGTTATGATATTATTGTGTGAATAATTAGAGAGAAGTCTGTGAATAAATTGTTTTCTCAACATATATATTTAATAGAGTAACTCAATAGAAGAATGAATAACACGAAAGAAAGATCGAATGACTTGAACTGAAGTATTCACCTTCTCAAAAGTGATGAGAGAGGATTGGAAAGCGTTAATGAAAGTGTAACTATTGTCCATTGTCCATCGATGTTTCTTTATTTGAAGAATGAATTTCTCTCGGACGTCAACGAAGAAATCTTTCAATTCTTTCGAATGAATTAAATTAACGGCAATACTAATCAAATTCTTGCAGAGTTCAGGTAAAATGTTATCGAGCTTAGAAGCAAAAATTCGATCGTTCCTTCGAACAGTTTGAAGAATTAAATGACGAAGAATGTTCACATCACCATCTGACAATTTTTTTAGATCTTTCAATTTTTGAAGGAAAGTTCTCTGAATGAATATTCCATCATCAATATCATCCACATATCGAATAGTCCATTCATTCAACATCATTTCTCCCAATTTCAAAATATTATCAAATGAAATTGATGATAATGTCGGTTTATGATTAACATCGAATTGATGATATTGAAGGAAGATGATAATCGATAACTTTTCACTTAATTGTGAAGATAAAAGATAATTCGTTTTAATCAAACTTTTCATTCTCACACCAATATCAATTAATGAAAAATCATTATTACTGTTGTTGTTATTGGCATTGTCTGACAACAGAATATTATTATTTGTTGTTTCAATAAAATCGATAATGAATTGAGATAATCTTTTCAAATTATCATATTGACGAAGACGAGATAATGTTGGAGGATTTCCTTCAACGATTTCATAACAAATATTCCGTCGAATATTCTTTGAGAATCGTTTCCCAATCAAACTTCGAACAAACGAATTATCAAATGAATAATAAATTGATAATAATTCCATTTGATGTGATGGTGACAATAATTGAAGAGTGAGGAATGTCATCTCTTTTGGACGTTCTAAATGTTGTCGAATTGAATTGAACATTCGATATTGATCTTCTACAAATCTCTTATTCAACCTCCTCAAATGTAATAGTGGAATATTTGATGATTCCATCTCTTCCAATATCACATCGTTCACTTCATCCATTGATTGACCGTCACACCAAAATTGGAAAATCTTTCGATCAATTGAAACATTCGAAATAGACGACGCTCTTCCATTCTCTCCGAAAATCTTATCAGGAAATGTGAAATCAAACGATATCTCCGAAGATTTCATTCAATCTCTTCATTCGAATAAACTAATTTTCACTAATATTAATTCTTTTTCGTTAAACTAAAAGTTTAAAATTAAATTCTTTCTTTAAAACTTTAAAAGAAATTCATCAATTCTTTCTCTCTCTCTCTCTCTATCTCACATTCTTATCGTTCACTTTCAAATTTATTTCAATAAATTCTATTTTTGTTTAAGATAACATATTTCATATCTATTATTAAGAGTATTCGAACAAGCTCATCATGGAAAGTTATGAGAAGAACAGATAATTCTTTTTTAGATTGACTGTTTTATCATTAATTTAATTGAAAGAATGTTAAGAAGTATGAAGGAATTTTATGAATCATCAAATCTCATCAAGTTCAATAGAATAATTCTTATTATTCGTTTTTGTTCATTCATTAATTGGATTAAAGAGAGAGAGAGAGAGAGAGAGATGATTATCAGAGTTAATTCGTTTCCATCATGATATTGGTTAGATGAATTAGAAGAAATAATGAGTCATAATTTAAAATGGAAGTTAAAATTAAAAATTTTTTATTCAAGGTCAAATATGATGTCACCATAAACAAAGATATGTTGGACCGATATGATTAATCCATAAAAAATCATATCATGATAATTGATGATGAAAAATGTTATCTATAAATATAGGGATGTTTAAAGGGAAGTTTATCAATTTTTTTTTTATCATTAATCCATTCTCTTAAAACATTATGCAAAGAACACATCGATCTTCATCATCATCCTCATCATCTTCTTCTTCCTCATCATCATCAAATGAGTCGATATCGAAGATGATTGGTGGAACGAATAGTATAGTTATTAAGAATCAATCTGATTATCCGGCCACACAATTATCTGCTTCCAACTATCAAACAGCGTCGACGATTGTTGGAGGTGCGAGTACCATCGATAATCGAACACAACTCACTGCCGATGATATGAGACGTTTACATGTCAATCCTGCAGATGGTCGCATCGAAGTCTTCACAAAGAATTTTGGTGAGGATGGTCAAATCAGAAATATAACATCTACTCATCATTCATCATCCACTTCCTATGGAGGTGCTAATGGTATGTCAGTCGAAGGCGGGAATTTAGAAATGGGTCGGACGATTCATAGTGGAAATATTGCCACAGATTTAGCGGCGAATGCAGGAATAAGATATGGTAATAATTCGATGGTAACAACAGAGAATTATTCATCTTCTGATCAACGTTTAGTGGAAGAAGCTTTGAGAAATCAAGGTAAGATTCAACAGAATACAGAACATCATGTGATTACTAATCAAAATGTCGATTTGAATAATTACAAAATTAATTATGATCCAAATCCTCAAGTCATCAACAAAATAGCGAACGATCAAGTCACTTATCAACAAAATGTAGCGATTCGTTATTTACAACCACCAACACCACCTCCACCAGCACCAATTATTGTGAAAGAAATTCGTGCTCCTCGTGCACCAACACCGCCCCCTCTCGTTATAAGACAACGTGCCGAAAGACAAGCAACGCCACCTCCAATGGTCGTTCGAGAGAATCCGCCTGCTCCACCACCAATGTTAGAACCGAAGATTGTCCATAAAGAGATCGCAGCACCACCACCACCACCACGTCGAGTAATTATAGAACGATTACCTCCATTGCCACCTAAACCAAGATCGTTGATCGTCGAACGTTGGTTACCATATCGAAAACAACAACGACGTGTCATTTATCAAAAAGCGAAAGAAGAAATAAGAAAACCACAAGCACGAAATATGATCATTCAATGGCAAAGACCGAGTGTTCAACTTCAAAAGAATGTGAGAAATTTGGGTGTGGTGAAAGTAAATCCGAAGTCATATGTCCAAAAATATTCGGGGCAATTAACTAACATCACGCACATTGATACGGCTCTTAAAAAGTTTGGTTTGAATGTCAATAGTGAGCAATTACAAGCGCCGGCACATGTTCTTGCCGAATTGCGTCATGCTGCTGAACGAGTTGGTGCATCAGAACAATTAATGAGTGAAAACTTCTCATCATATCATTATAATGATCCCTCATATCATTCAACGACGACGACATCTTATGAAACTAAAGGAATGTCCTCAAAAGATTTGAAGAAATATTTGAAGAATTTCAATGGAACTACAACTATGTATAGTGGAAATGATAGTGGATTTGTGAGCACAGCGAACGGAAGTAATATGAATACACAAATGAATGTCGGTTATAGTGGCAATCAGAATTCTTCTTTCACCACTCGAACTGGTCAAATCGTAACGGGTGATTATGGAGATATAACTTTCGTTAACTCGCCAGATGTATATGAGAAGATCATGAGCGAATTAGATACGACAGTGCCTAACAGTGAAATCATAACATCAACGACCAAGAGGATAGTCAATGACAGTAGAGGGCGTTCCGGTTATCAACAATTTCATCAATAACATCGAAATAAATTCGACAAGTATAAACAGTAATTATCATATCATCTCCATATTCTCATAATTTGACATTGAATTTTGAAATTATTTAAGATGTCTATTTGACATGATCGATTAACCATCCATTCATCCATTGTAATTTCATTTATTTTATATTAATTTAATAAATCTTTTATTCTTATTCATCTCCTTCAAACAACCTTCAATTTACTCATTCACTTCTTTCACATTCAACTAATAAACGGTTGATAATGAAGAATAATTAAAGGAATTTAATTGTTTGTATTGACATAACTAAAATTGTGATTTATCATCCGTTCAAATCAATTTTTTAGTTCTGAAACTCAAATCCACTCAAATAAAATTAAAGTTCATATGTTAAGTTTATAATATGATTTTTTGCACACATCATAAATTATATCATTTTTAATGGAAGTTCTTATTATACGTCACATTCTCTCATAGATTTTACAATGTGCACAATTTAAATGATATCGAATTAATCTTTACAACTGGAGCTTTCTTCGAATAATATGATTGTTTTCTAAGGGATATAACGTCAACTATCACTTCAAACTTTATTGAAATAGAAGTCGCATAAAAATCCGTCAACAAAATATAAGAAATGAGAAGTAAAGCTATTCTAAAATAATTATGATTTATCCTTCAAATTAAAAAAAAAAGCAATCAACTTACAAGGGAAATATTTGGATTATTTTGTTAGCAAGTGTTAAAAGAAACGCCTAAAAGACAAGAAAATTTCCTCTAACAGATTTCCTTGTGAGTATATAGAGAAGAAATTGACTTAAAAAGTTTATTTTCATAAGAAATAAATTGAACAATTTATCATTTGTGTTATACAGGATATGTTGCCAAGAATGTCACTTTCAGGTTGGAAATGGTTAAACTAGAAATGCTTTATTGGAAAATGATATCAAATGATTGATAAATATACAAAAATTGGAATTAATTTTGAGTAATAGGAAAATATTTGTGTTGAACAGTCAAACTAATTACAATTAGCTAAAATAAGAAAAATTAAAATTTTATCGGTTTCGAACAATTGGGCTTGATCCAATCACTAAAATGTTTAAAGGATTTCCGTTGTTTATTATCGATCGCGTTCAGTGTTCGACATAAATTGCACCAATGTTGAATATAGAACGTCTTCACTTCATAATTAATTCTCCAATCATGATAAGAATTGTAGATGTTGGATGAGGCAGCGACATTTTGTAAATGTTCGACAAAATCTTTCTTGGAATTCCAATGAATGAGAGCGTCTTTCAGAGTCTTATCGATGATTTTGTCGTGACCGGTTAGAAGAACGGGGACGGTATTTGTCATTAGACCTTGCTTCCAAATCGAATCAGGCAAGTGATCACTACATTGTAATTCGTCATCGAAGAAGAAAGAGAATAAATATCTTTTCATTTCATTCTCTTGACATTTATTCCGATTGTCATTCTTCAACTGATTACATGGATCAGTTCGGTTACATAATCCAATAATTGTAATCGGTTTCTGTAATCGTTTCGTGAGTTTTGTGAGAGTTAAATTGAAAAATTGTGAATTACAAACGGTATCGCGTCGAATAAATGCAAATTCTTTCTTCTCATCATAAAAATTATGAAATTGAATTTTCTTCAATCGTCTCATGAGATGATAATAAAATATAGGAATATCAGCATCTTTTCTACCCATCATCGTCAAATTGAAAATTGAATTGAATTTCCCATAAAATTTTATATCATTCTCCATAGTGTATGGTGAATAGAAGATCCAATGTTGATTTGGATATAGTCGAATACTCTTCCCCATTAATGGTAAGGCCATGGGGAATTGTTCTTTATTTATATGGCGTGAATGAAAGATTACTGCATCCGAATTAGTTAATTGTTCTCGATCAAATGTTCCGAAACAATTTCCAAATGCTGAACATTTCTCTGCCAAGATTGACGGCTTCAGATATTTATCTTCATTCCAAAATAAAATCAATTTATCTTTCCATAATTTCTTATCATCATTGGACGGTCGACGAATGTATTCGAGAAAGAATGTTGAATGTTGAGATGAAGGATTGGGAGGTTGTTGTGGATGGAGACCATGAGAATTCTCATTCAATAATTCAATTAAACGATGTTGAATATTACCATTAATTACGATATCATCATCATCCGAATCATCTGAATCAATCATCGATCTAATATCATTATCTTCAATTATTTTCAATAATAATTTCTTTGGAATATGTCGATCACGATATTTCGTGAAAGATTTCTTCTCATTCCGATTCTCAATCGTTATAAACTTTTCATTCTTCTTCACATTATTATCATTATTATTTTGATTCACATTATTATTGTTGTTGTTGTTGTTATGATTATTATTATTTTGATTTATTCTTTTAAGATTATCTTCATTATTTTTATTTAAGATGACATCGTCATTCTTTTTTAGATTTATGAGTTTGTGATTCTGATGACTGGTTGATGGGATGAGTTGAAGATATTTGGATGAGGTGGACGATGAATGAAATTGATTTCTGAGAATGAATACTATATTCATGACGAACCATATCAAAAGAAGAATTAGAAAGAAGATCGACCATTTTGAATGGGAAAAGAAACGACAAAATCTGTTGGAAGACTTGGATAGAATAGATTTCGAAGATTTATGCATCATTCCATTCTCTTACAAGAACTGTGTTGTTATAATTGAATGAAGGTAATGATTTGATGGTGAATGAAACCTCCAAAAGAGGATTTAATTCTTCATGTGAAAGTAGAAGAAAATTGTAAGAAAAACTCTCTTCCTCCAAACTCTCCTTTTTCCTTCACAGGGAAACATTACAACGAAATTATTTCAATCATTTCTTCTTCCACCAATGTTGTTCTTCCAAATATTTTTTCTTTCTCTAACAACGTCAGACAACCAACGAATTCACCATCCATTCACCTACAAAACACTAACTAACAATTATTTCTAGAAATTACACGATTGATATATACCCACACTTCAACAACGAACCAAGTAAATTTCTTATTTCTTTTACTCTTTCTACTTCTTCTACACACATCACTCATATATCAAACTAAATTCATCATTAACAATAAACAGAGCCTCCGAGCCATTCCATCTAATCGTTTCATTTCTTATTATTTGAATAAATAAACTGCGAAAAAAAATTTCTGAAAATTACTCGATGGAATTCCTTTTCTCACGTCCGATATTACACCTTTCCAATCTTAAGAAATTTCTCTCTAAATCTCACGGAATTTTAAAAGGAAAACTCTTAGTAATGTCGTCAATCAAATAATAAATTTTCCCAATTTCCTTTCTTCAACTTTTTAAAAGAATTTCATTCTTCACCAATTGCTCATGTGTCGGAATGGCTTTTCTGATTATGATCATGAAAATAACTGAAGGAATTTCTGTTAATTTAATTTCCAAAAATTTAATTACTTGAAATTGAAAAATTTATCTGATAATTAATGATGGAAATGTTCAGATGTATATGAACGTGAAATTAAATTTGTACTTTAACAATTTTAACATAAAAATTCGAAACGATTTAATGAATAATTTATCTTTCCCACAAATACATTGACTATGTTAGTTGTATGTATTATATATCAGTTGAGTGGACAAGAGTCCATTTAATACTAGTTTAATATTTTCAAGTTCATTATCATTATCAATCGTTCGAACAGTTCTCAAAAGAATGGAACAATGTCAATTTGTCAAGAAAGAGGAAAATGAAAATGAAAGAATTTGAACTAATAATTCTAACATGGTGAAGGATGTGTTCGGATAAAGTGTGAAAAATAAGGAAGAAACAAAAATGAAAGTTCGTAGTAAATTTACAAAGAAATTTCAATAATTAACCATGTGAAAAGAACATGGTTCATTTCTGAATCGATCTCGTTTTAAGGATGTTCTTGTTGACGTTTGACATTGATAGCGTTTTTTTTCCTGCCGCCTCTTCAAAAAGAACCTAACATTCTGAATTTAGCATAAATTTAAATTGCGATAAGAACATTATAATTCATAATGATTGAATTATGTCAAACTATATTTCTTATGATATTGTCACTCTCGTTGGACCGTTAAAAGGAAGACGAGTTAAAAATGTAGAGCAACTTTGGTCTACCAAAATGAACAGAAACCGGAGATGAACCACTAAGAAAAATGGGAGGGGAGAGAGTCGGAAAATTAACATTTTTTTTGAACGATAATGTAATAAGTTGAAGATCATGTTAAAATTTTAAAATTAATGTTTTCTCTCTGATTGGGAAGTTAAGATTTAATGGGAAAAATAAAATATTTGAAAAAGAAAATGTTTAATTGATAAAAATGATTTAACGGTGATGGATGTTCATAATTGATGAGTCGTTATTAGAGTCATCAATAAAAATTTTTGAAGAAATTCAGTGAGAGATGAACGAACTTAAAGGGAACTTTTTAATTTGAAGTGGTCATCATTTGATGATGATGGTGAGGGGACTGTACAGAGACTGATTTCCTAAGTTTTGTGTGAAAGGTTGATGAAATTTAGATGAAATTTGGAGAAATGTTACACTTGTTTAGGTATGTACATTGGGCAAATATGGCGTGTTCATTTTTTTTACAATGTGTATCACGCTTTGCATTTTGATGTACATCGTCAACCATCCCTTTGTTACTATAAATATAGAGAAGAGTTCAAGAAACAAGTTCATTCTATCATCAATTATATTCATTTTCTTTTGTTTGTCGAGGAAGTTTTAAAGACTTTAATAGTTGGAAAGAATTAAATTTGAAAATTTTCTTGTTTTCTATTTTGAAAAAGAATTCTCCTATTTTTAATAACGAAACATACAATGTCGCGGAATATTGAAGAGACGGGATTGTGTAAAAATCGTTCGGGCGATGATTACAGTGCTAAGCAACTTGATTGGAGTTATCGTAAGAATGCGCTTGCTAGAATTGACAAGCGCATCTCCCGACTGGTTGATACGGAAGATGAAGATTATGAAACGGGTGATGAAGGATTGAAACGCCAACGTGAATTGGCAGCTCGTCGTAGAGATTTTTTGAAAAAACGTGAAGAAAGATTGAGAAATCAAAAAATGCGTTTAATGAAATTTAATGAGAAAGTGAAAGTTCCATTTGAACGATCAATCAGTATCAATACATTTAGTGATGTTGGAAAGAATTTAAAGAAGAAATTGGCACTCTTCACTGAATCTATCGTTTCTGGTGACGATGAAGCAGATGAATATCATTCAGATGCAGAAAATACATGGTCAACTGTCGAAGCGACATCTTATGCTAAATTAACAATTAATCCCATTAGGAAAATTGTTGAGGAAATGAAGAAGGAACGAAATCCTGAGAAAAAAATGATTTCCTTATCAATTGGTGATCCAACAGTTTATGGTAATTTCGATCCACCAAAAGAAGCCATAAATGCCGTTCAGAAAGCATTGTTGGAAAAAAAAGGTAATGGTTATTTACCATCAAACGGTTTACTTAAAGCTCGACAAGCTGTGGCTAAACATTTGGCATGTAACGAGATTTATTTGGAAGAAAAGAAAATTAAATTGAATCGAGTTGAATATAAAGATGATGATATTATCTTAACATCCGGTTGTTCACAAGCATTAGAACTTTGCATTTCTGTTCTAATGGAACATGATACGAATCATCTGAATCGAAATCGTTCATCCTCTTCATCATCTGATGATAATTTTACAACGGACAACATTTTAATACCTAGACCCGGTTTCTCTCTCTATAAGACTTTGGCACATTCCCTCAAAATCGAGACTAGATCTTATGCTCTCAATTCATATGAGAATTGGCATGCTGATTTACATCATATGGAAAGTTTAATTGATGAGAGAACGAAAGCAATTCTCTTATTGAATCCCAGTAATCCATGCGGTTCCAATTACAATTTGGAACATTTACAGAATATTCTCAAAATTGCTCAACGACATCATTTGGTGGTGATTGCTGATGAGATTTATGCAAATCTCGTTTATAATAATGAAAAATTCTTTTTTGCTTCTCAACTAACTCAATCCGTTCCAATTATGAGTTGTGGTGGTCTTGGAAAAAGATATATGGTACCAGGATGGCGTTTAGGATGGATAAGTATTTATGATCCGATCGGTTAATATTATTTAATTTAAACAAAAACTTATTTTCTACTTTCTAATTCTTAATTAGATGTGTTATCAGATGTAAAAGTTGGATTATTAGCTTTATGTCAACGAATTTTAGGACCGTGTGCTCTCATTCAAGCGGCGTTACCTGATATTCTTGAAAATACGCCACAATCTTATCATCAGAACAATATCGATAAGTTAAGTCGTAGTGCGAAATTGGCATATGAATTATTATGTCGAAATGATGTATTGGAACCGGTTATGCCATCGGGAGCCATGTATATGATGGTGAGAATTAATGTGGATATGTTGGAGTTAGTGAATGGGAAGGAAGTGAATAGTCGATGGTTCACTGAAGAGCTGATTGTTGAGCAATCGGTTATGTGTTTACCTGGGGAATGTTTCGAATATCCAAATTCATTCCGAATTGTTCTAACCGTTCCTGTCGATGATTTACGCGATGCATGTCAACGTATCGATGAATTTTGCAAAGATCATCGTCGACGATAAATATTTTTAATTAATTTCCAGAATATTTTATTTTATTAAATCTTATTTTATTTCCATAAACACACTACCATATACATCTCCTTCCCTAATATCATCAAGTTTCTTTTTCAACTTTATTCATTTTCTGAAATAAACTAATAAAAATTTATATGATACACACCGATCACTTCAGTAGACGGAGATGGACAATTTTTATTAAAGAAGGAACTTAATGATTAGTTGATGATGAGAACGGAAACGGTATAGTGTGTATAACTAGTTCGCTATTCAACAACGATGTTTTCTTTCGTTGTCCGTTCGACGATGATGATGATGATGACTAATTTCTAGGATATGATATATTGATGAGATTGAATGGAGGAAAAACTTTTTAAAATATTTTCTTCTAAAACTTCTTATGGAATTTTTCAAGAAAAAAGAAAAGATGCGTTTGTAAAGAATTAAAAGAGGCTGGAAGTAGAAAGGCAACGACCTTCTTCTTCCTGTTTCCGTAGGAAATGATGCGTCGACAACAACTGAATAAGAAAGAGAGAGAGAGAGAGAGAGAGAGAAGTGAGTCAAGATTAATGGAACTGAGTCTTCTTTTGAAACGATGAATATAATTGATAGTAGTTGCATTGAGAGAGAAATATGATTATATAATGATGCAAATTATCATGAAGAGATAATGAGAGGAGAATATCAGAACAGAGAGAGAGAGATAGAAAGAGATGCAATGAACGGTTTGCTGATGATTTCTACGATTACTATTAATGAATGTTTAAGGAAAAGGAATGATGTTGGTATTATTGTTTTTGATGATGATATTGTCTTGAATTATATTGGAAGGTGAATTTGTAGAGATTAGCATTCTTCATCTTCTTTTTTCTTCTTCAACTACTTCTTCTACTTCCACACATAGGAATTGGAAGAGCTTTCTGCATTTTCTTCTTATTTCTACGATTTGTTGAATTTGTTCTACGAATTTGAAATTTTTCTCCTATTTCCGTCATTGTTAATTAAGTTCATTTATATATGATATATAGGTGATATACGTATATGATATATAATCGTTAAATATCGAGTGATTAGAGGAGGATTGATATTTATCTTGTCTCATCTATTGATCAATTTGAATATATTATTGGGTAGTTATTTGTATTAGTTAGTATCGGTAGAAGACGAGAAATCGTCTATGTAAAAAGAGGAAGAAACGCTTCTTTGATGATAATTATTGTTCTTTTTTTTATTTGTTCCGGTGAAAGTTCTGTTCTTTTTGCATGAGAAATGAGTTGGAAAACGGGAAGTTTAAGTGCGCATATCCCTTCACGGGCTGAAATGAATTTAAGTCGTCGTAATCGAAATAATGTTGTTAATGAGACACGACAAGTGAAACATCATCAAGATTATACGGATTGGTTGAATGATCAGAATGATTGTGCTCGACGTGAAAATCGAAAAACAGAAAAACACTTGATAAGGAATATGCAAGACAGTGTTAGTATCGATTAAATGATTAGAATAATCATTTAATTTACATATTAAATAATGAACATGTAGTTAGATGGTCAAACATTACAATTTAATCGTATTTCACGATTGTTGAATATGGATGATTTCTGGGTATCTCAATTGTCGCCGGATACAAGGAAAGCTCTTGGTATTACTGATTCGCAAATGAACACAGCTAATGCTTGTTTAGCTGCTGAAGGTTATGATCCTCGTTGTATCTATCAGCAAATGATTAACACGAATGAATATGAAGATAACAAGTTACGACAACGAGAAGAACAACGAATGAAACAAAATCCTTCTTTACATCATCATAACCAACAACAACAACAGCAACTACAGAATCAGAATAATATGCAACGTCTAAAGAATAAGCAACAACAGTTTGATGATGAAAGTTATTGCGATGATTATGATGATTATGATACGAGAAGTGTCATGTCCAGTGCTGGTTCACGACGACTCAAATCTCCATCAGTGACATCTATTCGATCGCAACATTCGAACCGATTGAAAGTGAAAGGATCGAATAATATGCCGTTGGGATATCTTTATAATCGTCAACAATTAGACGATTGGGATGAAGATATCGATGTGAATGAAGATCCACAATTGACTGTTTCGAGAAATATCGAACGTCGATATCAACAGAAACATGCACCAAAATTTGATAGACAACGTCAAAATTATTCGAATAAATCTTATTATGATGACGACGATTATCAGTTGGAGCAGTTACAACAACAGCAACAAATGAAAAATCGTAAATCTCGATTAAATGATCAATATGATGAAGATATTTATGATTTCGAATATCCGACAATCAGTCAATTGGTGCCATTGAGAAAAAATTATGTACCGGCTCCATCTCGTTCAGCATTAAAGACAAGCAATCGTTACAATACAACTAGTGAGTATATGTCGAATAATATTGGTGAGGATGTACCGTCTACACGACGACGTACGTTCGCTCATCATCGTCCGTCTGTGCTTCGCTCGATAAAAAGTTTGTTATTAATTATAATGAGAGAAGATAAGAAAAGAGCAAATCCTTTTTTAAAAAAAACATATAATTTTAATTGAAATTTATTATTTAAATATATATATATATATATCACTCCAATCATTTTTACTTTTGTGATGATATTGTTGTCGGATGGAGAAATCTGTCGATTCTCTATTATTCACTTTCGTATAATGTTATGGAGTTTCTTTAATTTAGTTTAAATTTACTTTTAAAATATTTCTACGTATTATGATGGGCGTTCGTTTCGTTATGATCTTCTCCATTCCTCCTTCCAAACAACTTTCATATTAATCTTGTATTGTTTGTTCGGTTTGTTTGGTTTGTTTATTGGTTTGCTCTTTTATAATTTATCTGAAATCTCTTAAGGAATTTTCTCAATCGATTTCGTCAGTTTCGACAATTATCCATCAATTATACAACGATTATATGGAAACATAAAATTAGTTTTTCGTTATCGCTTCGAACCAAGTTAGAAAACGTGGAAACTGATGAAATTGGAAATGGTTGGAAAATTCCTGAATTTCTTTGATAAATTTGTTTGATTTGCATGTGACGTGTATTGAGATGTGACTTATTAAACTATGTTTTTTCTACTTATTTTCAAGTTAACAACACCAATGATTCACTGCCTACTTATTCGATGAATAACGATATTCGCCGTCTTTCAACATTAACACGTACAACTCGTGATCGTTTACTTGGTCCATCATTAAGTAATTATGAAGAAGAACAACAGAAACAACAATTATCATCTCGAACAGCATCACACCCGCTACAACCACCATCATCACCACCCCAGCAGCAACAACAACAACAACAAGTAATATTTGATAATGACATGGAATTATTAAAGCAGCAACAACAGCAACAACAATTATCGCAACGTGCTAGTTCTGTTCAACCGTCATTGAAAGAACCGTTTATTAGTAGCACTGGTCGTCGTTCGATATCACAAGCTAGATATGCTGGTGATATTCGTGCGAGAACGCCAACAACATTCTCGTATATGCCGACGAGACGTGCTGCTCAAGAACGTTATGCCGAATATTATTCAAAATATGGTAATGAAATGGATCCCGATTCAACACCATTCTTAGCAACTAAATGCTTTAACGGAGACGATGGACGTCTTTTAACACCAGCAAGAAGGTCTCAATCAACTTCATTCAATCAAGGAACAAATGTTGATGATCCATATGAGTTTCTTGATATTTATGTTCATCCATTAAGTTGTTATCATTCAAAAAATCGACGTCAACCTCATGAAAGATTAAGAACGAATTCAGTGCAACAACAACAACAACAAAAACAACGACAGCAGTCACCTAAACATCATGATGAAAGAAATAGGATTGAGTTTCATTATAATCATTTTCCAAATGAACAGAAAGCACCATCGATGCCACCTGTTCACTTGCCGCATTCATATCGACCTGCGTTCACCATTTTAGATATAGATACTAACAAAGATTATATTCCTAAATGTTGGAAGGATGAGGAGAGTCAAGCACTAGCGAATCGAACGCCAGGATATCCACGCCGAACTTTCGGTAGTAATCGATTTTTTCCTTCTCTCTCTACAGAAACCAGTGAGAAGTCGCCCCAGGAATACAGTACCACCACCAGCACTACCACCACTTACAAGTCTCCTTCCTTAACTTCTCCATCTGCTCTTTCTCCATTAACACGAATCGAATCGAAAACTGCTAAAACGACGATGAAGAAGGAGAGCGATGGTACTATTACATCGATGACTTCATCAAATTCGCCTGTTATTGAATCGGAAGAATTGAAAATGGAGAAGAAAGATGATTCAAAACAATTATCTACTTCGCCCCAACCGGATGAGAAGAAGATGTTAAAGGGAATTCTTAAAACATCATCCATCGATGTTCCATCACCAGTAGTTGAACCGACTGATACTGGTAAGAGTAGTACGATGCTTGATAATAAAAATCCCGCTGATAGTTTCGTATTAGATATTATCTCATCCGCCACTGCTATTGTCGATAAGCAAGACAAAGCAGAATCGTCACTTCCATCACCACCACATGATGATGGCGGAAAAAAGAAAGTTCGAATAAATGAACCATAAATTGATTGAACTTTTCCAAACACTACATCGTTCTATTTATATTATTTTAATAACCGATATTTACTCTTATCTCTAATTATTCTCCTTTTTTACCTATTTCCCTCTAATCTTCCTTCATTATCATTATCATCATCATCATCATTATCATCAACTTCGTTCTCTTTTTTCTCTTCTTCTTCGTCTTCATTTTGTGTTTCTTTAAAAATTTTCAAAATTTCTTTTAAAAAAACAAGTACTTAATTATTAATCAATTCGATGATATGTTCCATGACATTCACATCCTACCCCGAACAATAAAATTTTTCAACTGTTTCTTTTTGGCAAAAATCTAATAATCTTCAATTCGCAGAAATTTCTCTGAAAATTTCTTATTCTTCTAAATTTTTTTTCTGAAAAGAAAATGAAACTCGAAAGTTTTTCTCAAACCAATTTGTTTGCAAATTGCTATCAAAACTTTAATCTTATGGAATTCTGATGAAACTAGAATTCTTCTTTTTATCGTTTATTTTATCCTCTCAAATAATTCAATTTCCTCATCAAAATTATCGCTAATATTTTTTTAATAAAATTTCCTTCAATTATCACCCATATCGATGAATTGAAATATATGAAATTTCTATTAATTTAGAACTTCAATTATTTCTAATATTTCACAAATAAATAAAATTTAATCGAACTTCTCTTCTTCCTCCACCTGAACTGTTAATCACCTGAACGATTAGATATGTAGAAGCCTTTTGAAATATGGAAGTCCATTAATTATTTCCTATTTCTACCACATATTTCTCTTTACAGATAAGTCGATGAATGATGAAGAGCAAATGCCATGCCATATTGAAATGTCAAGTAGTTTCGAAGAAGAAGAACGAGAAGAACCTTCATCTTTACTTCATGCTGATAACGAAACAAAAAATGAAGATGAAATGGAAGAAAATAATGACACGAAAGAATTTTATATGTCCGATAATATTTCGAATGATATCACACCAGTAGATGAAAAAAAAATGAATTTATTTGAGAAAACCGATGAAGACGAATTGAAAAAAGCGGAAGAAGAAGAAGAACGAAAGTTGGAAGAGGAAAAATTGAAATTGGAAGAAGAAAAACGACGAAAAGATGAAGAAAAAAAAATGGAAGAAAAAAGATTCAAAGAAGAAGAAGAAAAGCGAAGATTAAAAGAAGAGGAAGAAGATAACGAAAGAAAACGAAAAGAAGAAGAAGAAGAAGAAAACCGAAGATTAAAAGAAGAAGAAGAAAAGCGAAGATTAAAAGAAGAAGAAGAAAACGAAAGAAAACGAAAAGAAGATGAAGAAAATGAAAGAAAACGAGAGGAAGAAGAGTTGAAGAAGAGAATATTAGCAGAAGAAGAAAAGAAGAAAAAAGAAGAAATTCACCAAAAGACTTTGGCTGCCGTAAAAAAGATAGATAAGGCGATTGACCAATTGATTGATGTGGAGAATGAATATAATGATGATACGATGAATGGAGATAAATCCACCAAATATAGTTTACACGCAAATAAGACTTTGAAAGCAACAGAGAAGTTGACGGATGCTTTAAAGGAGTATGTTGTTCAACCATCCTTCACTAACACCAATTCATCCACAACAACTACCACCACTACAACTACATCTACAACTACAGAAGAAGAACAAACTTTAGATGAGAACGAAACTAAGAATGATGACGTGTTTGTTAAATTTGAAATTTTATTACCAGACGGTGCTTCTGAAGAGACATCGAATAAAATTGATATTCTCAGACATCGAGATTGGATTACAGCCGTAAGAGACTATGCAAACAAAGTCCAAAATACAGAAGATAATGACGAAATTGATGATGAGATATGTTCGGGAGAATTGATAATTATACAAAAGAACGAAAATAAACAAATTCAAGTACGAGAAGATAGCGGAACGACATTTATTAATGGAATTGAAGGAGATATTCTCATAAAAGAAATTCCAGGAAATGTTAACATGAATGGCGATACATTCGAAGAAGATAATGTGAAACATGTGGAAAATGAACAAAATCAGTCACATGTTGCTATGAATATATTAGGACAAGCATATGCTCAAAACTTCAATGGAAATCTACAACTCAAACCATATTTTAAGGGTCTCATTGTCATCAAAACCGTTTCATCCATCAAATATTATCAAAAAGATTTATAAATCCATTTATTTTTAGTTTAAACATTTCAACCTTTTTTTTCTACCAAATTTGAGATAACGAACGTAAAACAATTTTTCTTTAGATTTTTCATCTTTCCCTCCCCTCCAAAAAAAACCATACCCATCAACTACTTAAGCTTTTTAAGTGGAAGAATTGAAGCTTAACATTAAAAATTGAATAAAAATCTTCTATTAAAATATTTTTTGTAGAAGTCGTTTAATAATAATTTAGTTTCGATATTTACATGGTAACGAACGGATGAGCATAAGCAAAGCATAATTTGTTCTACAAATAATTTCCTTACTACATTAAAACTTTCATTTTTGAGAAGGACATTAAGTTCATAGTTTCATTTAAAATTTCTCTAAAACGAATCATGTTCAAACTTGATCTACCGACTGATGCGATTGAAGCCGCAAAAATTCAACGGATGCGAAACAATGAAGCAGAACGTCAAAATCGCATATTTAATTCAAAAAATCGAATAATCGGAATTGATAAAAATGATTTAGATCATCAAGTGAAAGAGAAACAATTTAATCAGCAAACTCAACAAATGAGAAATGATGCTTATGGTTAATTTACATTTTTTGAGTATTGAATTTGATTTACTTTTAACAGCAAACATGATGAAGATGAATGATAAGATAGCAGTTGAAGTAGAAACTGATTTGGAAATGCAAAGAAAGGAATATGAAAAACAGTTAAATAATTTCCGATCGATTCATCAAAAACCTGAACAACGTCGTGAATGGGATTTATATGATCCTGATCGTTTAAAAAAAGAATTACCACCACGGTTACCACTTAACGTTAAAGCGAAAAAATAATTGTATAAAAATTGAATTAAATATTTATAGAATATCAGACGATGATCCACGATGTGGAATATCATCAATTCAAAAATTAACAGGAGAAGATCTCGATTATGAAGAACGAAAGAAATTACAACAAGAACAAATGAAAAGATGGACAAACGAACAACTACGTCAAAAACAAGAACGACAGTCTTATGACAATCAAGCAAAACGACTTTATGAATTGCAACAAAAAGATTTGAACTATCGTGCGACTGAACTAGACCGAACTAATATCGAATGTCAAAAAGCGATTAATGTTGCTACCGCCGAATTTAATCGATTATTGGTTTAATTTTCATTAAAATGATAAAAATATGTTTATAATGTTTATTCCTCTTAGAATGATGAACAAAAGAATGAACAAGAAAGAAAACGACGACAAGAAGAAATGGATAAAGCAACTGAAATTTCCAATAACATCAATTCGGATATATTGACAGAAAATCCTGATATGGTTTTTTTTCTGTTTTCAGTCTATTATCATATTCTATTTTTTCGTCAAGGCAATGAGCGCGTTTGGACCACATCGTGTTGTTCCCTATCAATGGAAAGGTATGTCGGAAACTCAATTCAAACAATTGAAAGAAGATCAATTACGTCAAGCGGAAGATGATAAGGTTAATTTACTTCTCTTTTTTAATAATTATTATTCTTAAATTTCCCATTCTTAGAGACGGAAAGAAGAAGAAAAACGAAATAATGAGAATTGGGTGAATGTGATGAATCAACATGCGAAAATTGGTTCAATTTTTTTAAGAATTATTCTTATTCTTTTTAATCGTCATATTAGGAATGGTGGAAGATGAGAAGATGAGAAATATGAAAAGAGAAGATGAACGACAACTACTACTCGCTAATCAGAAATTAGCAGAAGAACAAAAATTACATCAAAATCATTTGGAGAAGAATGTTTATACGAATCAAGCGACTCCTGCCTATTTTATGCAATTTAACAAATGTAGTCGATAGAGAGAGAGAGAAAGAACATTTTATTTTTTAGAATCCATCTCATTAAGATATTCCATAAATTCTGTAAGATTCTCAAAATCTGTTCGTCCCTTATGTTTCTCCGGACTCAGTTTCGGCATATAACTCCCGATCTTATAACGGAATTCCTTAAACTTTCAAATAAATATTTTTTCATGGGAAAACTTTTATAAAGAAATTATTTAAACGTCTTTTGCTCCCGATAGCAACCAGATGGAGAGACAAGTTAGAGAGAATCCTGTCAAAGTGTAGAGCGTCGATCTTTTCAATGCTCGATAAGCGAAAGAGGCGCCAGATTCCATTGTCACCATTTTATTCATTCCCTAAATTACTAAATTGAATGTCGAAAAGAAAGAAATGTTTCATAAGAAAGTGATTGAGAGAAAGAGTTGGAGACTTTATCATAATATTTCATATCTTCATTTCGAGATGCTGAAAAAGCGAATGAAAATCCACTCATCAATGCTAAAGAAGAAACACCGCCGAAAAAGAGATATTCTTATAAAAGAAAATTTAATGAAGATAATTTATGAGGAGAATAAAACTTGGCCATTTAAGTTCATTCGCTATTTCATTATCTGCTTTCGACTTATCCATCACGAAATGTTTTTAATGAACCAAATTTTTAAAATTATAAAATTACAAATTTCTTATTTTTCTTCTGTCATTTTCATGAGAATAATATTTCAATCTTCACAATACAAATGTTCGATGAGTGCGGAATGAAATTGAAAATACAAGATTACTCACCTCCATACGCATTTATGGTTTTACAATATTGTAGTATTGAGCAATGTGTTATGGAAGTTGATGGGAAATGTAAACAGAAAAGAATATTTCTGTGTAAACTTAAAGTTACAATGTGAGATATTAACATATAAATATATGTTTAAATGAGTATGAAATTATTAATCATTAAAACTGAATTATTCATCAGGGCCTAAAGGTCGAAATGAGAAGGAAATTGATAAGTGAATTGTGTGAAATGTAGTTTATGATTTTCGAGAAAAATATTTCTAAAAATAATGTCGACAATTTGACGGAAATAAAGGAGAATCACAAACAATTTTTTATTTGAAGAACTTTTTACAACTTCCAATTATCACAAAATGGGAAAAGTTTCATTATTTGATCGGATATTTGGAAAATCGAAAGATGGGAAAGAGCCGTCACCTCAAGAGGCTATTGGACGTTTGAGAGATGTGGAAGATATGTTGATGAAAAAGACGGAATTATTAGAATCGAAAATTGGCGATGAATTAAAGAAAGCGAAACAATATGGAACGAAAAATAAAAGAGGTTTCATTTTCCCTTATATAATAAACGAAATAATTATCGATAAAATCGTTAAGGAGCATTGGCGGCATTAAAACGAAAGAAACGATATGAATCACAATTAAACCAAATCGATGGCACACTAGCCACATTAGAATATCAGAGAGATTGTTTAGAGAATGCAAATTCCAATGCTGAAGTGTTGAAAGCGATGCAACAAGGTGCAAAGGCTTTGAAAGGAGCTCACAAAGAATTGTTGGAAATATATTTGATTTATACGAATATTTATTTTTTTATAAAAAGGGGTGACGTCGACAATGTACATGAGTTGATGGATGATATTCAAGAACAACATACGATGGTAGAAGAGATAAACAATGCGATTTCCAATCCGATGAATATGGGAATTGATGCAGACGAAGATGAACTGTTGGCGGAATTGGAAGAAATGGAACAAGAAGAAATCAATAAAAAGATGTTGGGTGTTGCTGATAATGTGACGGATCCGTTACCATCAGTACCTGCCTCAGAACGTTTCATTTTCATAATAATTCTAATATATATTAATATTTTCTATTTCCAATTTTTAGCTGTCAAAGCAAAGAGTCAAGTCGATCAAGATTTGGAAGATCTGAAGAATTGGGCCACTGGTTAATGGTGGAAGAAAGAAAAGAATATTTTAAATGTATTTGATTATGGAAAATTTAGTTTATTTATATTTTTAAGCGATTTTTTGTTTCTTCTTTTTTTTTCAAGAAAGAATTCAAATGCAATAACATTTTCTGTAATTTAAATTTAAAATAATTTAACGTTAAACAAACGTCTCTCCATTTGAAGGAATTGCTTATTGATTTCAATTTGTTTCATTAATATATCATTAAGTTTCATTTCTTTTCTCATCAATTCATATGATGAGAAATCCATCGTACAATAATTAGAATTATCATTCCTCATATTATTATTGTTGTTGTTGTTATTGTTGTCAGTAATGGGTAGAGTTTGTACGCCAATTGAATTAATTATTTTCGATTGTTTCGTTGGTATTCTCCTATGTATAATTGGTGATGGTGTTGCTGATTCTCCATATGTAAATGTTGAAGATTTATGATTAATCGATGATTTTGAACTACGATGTTGTATTGGTAATGTTGTTTCATCACTCAATTCGGTTGTTGTGGAAGTTGAAGTTGACATTGAACTTCTTGTGAAAGATAATGATGATGAGCTCGTTGTTTCCGTTTCATAATCAGATTCTGTTAAATCATCTGATGTTGTTTCACTTGTCATAGTTCGTTGAGTTGTTGCAGATTGCAATGATTGGAGAGATGGAGACGATAAAGATGTCGTACGTTTTGAAACCATAGGCAACGATTTCGTATTGTCATCACTGAACGATTCGGTCGATAGTTCCATCGTCAAATTTTCATCAATATTCTCACTTAACGATTCAGTGATTGAACGATTTTTTTTAAAACGAACATAATTTCTTGGTGTTCTCACAGTTGATGGTCTTCTCGATTTTCTATCTGATAAATAACATTCCAAAATAGATAAATCGAAATTAAATTAATACCTGATAATTTGTCTACAGGACTCTTCAATATTCCAGTTTTCGATCTGACATTATGATGAGACGATGCTAAATGTGAACTTAATTTAGATAGAATTGATGCTCCTAAATAATATTGAAGATGGAAAGTTTAAATAATAGTTAACTGGAAGATCTTCCCGAAACATTTTCATTCGAAATTGGAGATATTATGTTACTTATCGATTGTAGTTCCTCACAAGATGACGTCGATTGATCCGACAATGATGAGATAGGCAACGAATGAACATCAGCATCACGATCATTTTCAATTATCTCCTCTGAAGGCACTCTGTCAATCTTCTTATAAAATCGGTTAATTACTACCGGTTTCTTCTTCTTTTTTGCATGTTTATTATCTAGAAATTTCTTGTTTTCATTTAAGGAAACTTGAAATTTTTTGAAATAAAACTTGTAATTCAAGTTCATCCTCATCAGATGAAGTTCTTTTAACTTTGGCTGGACGTTTTTCGAAATCCCTTTTCGGTTCTGTTTTGATACGTTTATCTACAAGTTTCAATGAATTAGTAAATTTCTCCATATGACAAATATGTTTCTCGTTACTATGGCAACTAGGAAAATTAAAACCAAAAATTGAAAAAAGATATTGAAAATTTTCGTCCTTCTCAAAATAATCATCCGTTTTAATCATTCGTACCGATTAGTAGATGTTCGAACATTGAGCCGAATGAATCGAAACACATTTGTAAGAACAAATCATATCTCAATGACTATCAGTTTTGTTCCCCAAACAGCCATTCTACGGCGGAGTGGAATTTTGAGATTAAGATATTCAAAAAAGTTTGATGAATATGACAATAATTTGAGAACGTCTTGTATAGAATCATTTATGTCATGATAAAGAACTGATATTAATCCATGGAGCGCATGAGAGAATTTCATTGGAAATTATTAGATGGGAGTTTTTTCTCTTTATATATATATATATATATATAAGGAGGAACGCTCCCGATACTGTTATTGCTGAAGTATTATATTTCGTTCTGTCGCTCCGTCAACTCGAAATTTATCTTCTATTTTATCGATGCTTCCAAAGCGTTCGATTCAGTGAGCATGTGTCATGGTACGAGAGTGTTAAGCAACGCTGGATTAGATGATTACTCCATTTATTTCATCAACCAAATCTTCACTAATTCTTATGGTACCATCAAATTGAATTCGATAAATTCTGATCTATTTCCCATCAACAAAGGAGTGAGACAAGGATCGATTTTAGCTCCTTGGGTTTTTGGAAAAATTATCGATGAAATT
>JALJEE010002763.1:0-63315 GCA_023231475.1 Seison nebaliae | reverse complement strand
AAATTTAGGTTCACAAATTTTTCCAGGGTGACGAAATCACCGAAATACTCTAAAAACGGTGACGAAATCACCGTTTTGTGGGTGACGAAATCACCGATTTTCACTTAAAAACATACGGTGACGAAATCACCGGTCACCAGTGTGATATATCTTTAAAAATATGCTCATCATCAATATCATTTTAAGCATTTCGCAAGCGTAAATAAGAAAAGGATAATTCATCACGATAAAATGAGTAAAAAATAAGTTCAAAATTTATTGAAAGAACCCAACCTCAAAAATCTTAACCAGGATTTCCTGGAAATATGGAATATTTCTGGTACGGTATTACGGTATTTGAGAGAATAATGGAACATTCATTAATTACATAACGACTCTCTACATTATCGATTGAAACGAATAGTATTAATAGAAAACTGATATAAACAATTACAGAATTCATCCCGATATGAACATGAAGTCCAATGTCAACTGCGCTACTCATTACATTATCTTCCAAGATCACATGATCACAAATTGTTCCTTGAAGAAAACGAAATCTGGAGAGATAGAACTGAAAACGAATTGTGAAGGAAATCTTTGCAAATATATGAAACAGATAATAAAATGATAATCTGATCGAAAATTTCTAAAAGTTTCCCAAAACAGCAATATTTCGACTTTCAAAAAATAAAGTTTTTCTCGAAACGATGTTGCCGGATCGATAAACGGAAAATTTTGTAATAATGACGAGAACTTAAAAAAACTATACAGACCACATTCATGTATAATAAGACGAGATGATAAAAAATTGTTTCTGGTAAATCCATAATTCTTTCTTAAATAATATCAGTATATACCGGCTAAAATTTCAGATTGAAAAGAAGCTAAAGGAATGTTTGTGAGAAGAAAATGGAGAATGTAAAACGGAGTAATGAAAAAGCATTATCAGAAAACTGAGATATAATAGTTTATGTATGACTATGATGAAAAAAACACTTGAAGTTATGTAAAATTGTGCATGCATGTTCAATAGACACATAAGAAAAAAATTGGAATTATTTTATGCATGTTCATCACCAATACAGAAGAGGAAGAGAAGAGAAACGAACAATCATTATGGAGAATTGAAATGAAATAACTCTTGTGAATACAAGAAAAAACGTAGGAGACATTGTTTTGCTTTTCTCAGATATTGTTGAATATAAAAATTATTTTGTTCTGTGTTATAATTTTGTCATTTTTGTCATTGTGTCATCTCAAAATTTATTGGGGAGAATATTTCGATTTCAATCCATTATTGATTTATAGAATTATAATTTCTTTAGTATACATTGTAATAATGTAATAAATGTATTCTTCTCATTTATGACAAATCCAATAAGTGAAAATTCTTTTTAACTTTTTCTTATCATAATTCAAATTTTTCAGAATTTAAATGAATATATTGTTTAAATCATCTTCATGATAAAGGCCATGAAGAAGTGAAGAGATTGGGTAGATAGTAGAAGAAGGATGCCGATTGTCAAGAGTAACAATAACAATAATCATTCGAACATAATTTCCAATCAGTCAATCAATGGAACATTCAGTCATATAATTCATTTGTTATCGAATGAGTTTGTAGAAGAATTATTCGAGAATAAGACGAACGATGTCCAACATCTGGTAACGAATGAATATTTGCCGATTGCATCCAATTCCATATTGAAATTCCAACATGCGCCCAAACGATCATCATCAGCCGGGAACAAGATCATATTGCGCGCAAACAACAATAGTGGAATTCAACCTCCCAAATTCGAATTTCGTCATCGACAAGATTTGTTCGGAGCTACTTTATTCACAACGTCTACGACTTGTACTACTACCGCTCCAACCATTGTATCGATGGAGAAGGAATATGGGAAAGTGATTGATTGTATTCCATGTCCTCCCACAACTACCATATCTGTTGATAAACATCAAATGAATACCATTTCAACGTCATCCCATTCATTTTCTCGTTATTATCCGACCGCTTCCATTTCTTCATCATTCAATCAACCATTAACTCAAAACATCATTAATAACAACAACAACAATAATAATAATAGTAATACGAAAACTAATAATATGGATAATGTGAAAGATCATGGGAATATGAATTCTAATATGGATCATTTGATCCATCCTGAAAATAAATTAACGACAATCGAATCGATTAGTACAACATCGACATGTGTTGCAACTACAACCACATCTGTCATCACTAATCCAATAAGTACAATACCGATAAATTCATCGAATAATAACAATAATTTAATTAACACGAAATTTATGTTGCATCAAACGAATAAAATAAGAAATCTGTTAGTTGGAAAGGAGTTGGTGGTGCGAAGTCGAATGGAGAAGAATTTCGCGGTCATCGGCACGAACAATGTGCGAGTGAGTCGAATTAAAGAAAATTCGGCTGATAAACGACATCAATCCAGAACTCAATTTATGTATAATACGGTGGGAACTCCAGTTGACGATTTCCATCAACCAAATTTGTGGAATTGTCTATGTAATTATAAGAAACGGTTCGTTGTTTATCGTCATCAACATCAACAACGTGAACGTCGTTTAAAATTGTTACGTCGTCAACAGAGACAACAATTGGAAGACGATTGTTCTCTGATTAAGAAAGAGAAATATACTCAACAATTGAGCAATCGATTTCGATCTTTCATCAACGATCCATTTTCAATCTTTTCTGTTAATTCAAAAAATCGTTGTCGGCTCCAATATGACGCTCGTCGTCGTAATAACAATGAGAGTATCAATTATCCGACATGTAACGATACGGATACTTCAAAATTATTATTAGCGAAGAAGCAGCAAAAACAACGTCAATTGGAGAGTGATGAGAAGACGGGAAATGAGAAGAAACCATTAGAATTATCAGATGTTTCTGATTGTTCCATCACTCCATCTGACAACTTAACATCGACAATCACAAATAACGGAACGATACAATCGTTAAATTGTAGCGAATTCTTCGATGAGAAGAATCGATTATCTCAACAAACTCAACAATTCAAAAGTGATACATCTTCTGTCACATCTCTAACGAAACAACAACAACAATTGTTACAAATAAAGAATCCCAATTCCACCATCAACGATAGTCATTCGACATCACAACAATCAAGTCGTTTCATCACGTCATGTCATCATGTGTCTCTTGCTATTCAACCGACCGAATGTCATATTTGTTACAGTCAGAGAGACGACGTGGCAAGACGTGACTGTTGCGAATTGCCAGTTTGTGAGAATTGTTTAACGATTTATGTTGAGGATGAGATCAAGAGTGGGAAAGTACGAATTGAATGTCCTATGTGTAACGTTTATATGTCGCGAGAACAAATCATGCAGCGATTATTAACAACAGAGTTAAAACTGAAATTTTATCGACGTCTCATCGATTTCACGACGAATAATCCCCGAGCGAGAACGTGTCCTCAATGTTCATTCGTTTTACATTTAAATCGAGATCTGATCAATAAAAAGCGTCGTCAAAAAATTCCGATGAAAGTTCAATGTCCCGAATGTTCAATTATCTGGTGTTTCAATTGTCATGCACCATGGCATCAGAATATTACGTGTGAAGATTTCTCAAGAGGCGATCAACTTTTAAAATGTTGGGCGAAAGAACATCATTACGGACGACGGAATGCTCAAATGTGTCCCAAATGTCAAGTATATATACAGCGGGAAGAAGGTTGTAATCATATGACATGTCCATTCTGTCACACAGCATTCTGTTATCGATGTGGTGGTCGATATCGGAGAATTCCGTTTATTGGAGATCATAGTAATGAGATGAGTGTACTCGGATGTAAATATCTTTATCAATCAGGAAATGCACATCAACGTCGATTAGCTCGTGGAGGATTATTGACTTGTAAAATTATTTTCTTTCCTGTTCTCGGTTCATTGGTCATTGTATCATCTGCTTGTCTCACAGCCTTACTGCTGACTGTTTCTCCATTATTCGGTCTCTACGTTCTCAATACTCATTGGCAACAAAAGAGGAATGCCAAATACTATCAACAAACGAGAAGGCAAATCACATTGGAACGTGAATTGATCAGTGCTCGAATTGCGAGAAATCGACGTCTCTATCGATTAATGCCTCTCATTCCCAGAGAACCGACACATCGTTAACATTTTGAACAAACTTTTTATTCTCATTTGCACAAAATTCACAATTTTATTATCAACACTAAATTATATTTTAATTATATAAAATAAATTTTTATGAATGTTTTTCCGGAATTCGATTGACAATTTTTAAATGAACAAGATGAAATAAAATTAAACAGAAAACGAAAATAGGAATGAGATATTGTTTGGAAAAATTAATTGTTATATTTTTGAGTGAGAAGTTTTTGTGAATCTTTCATCTCACATGAAGTTCGAGGACGATTTCTGAAAAAGAAAAATTTTAATTAAATTCATAATTGTAAATTCCAAATTAAAAGTGAAACTGTTTTGAACAATTGTTTTTCGTTCGCTTCCACACATAAACCATGATCGGCATGATAACTGTCAACTTTAAACAAACGGAATATAGACATGGAAATCTGGAAAATAAAACTAACCATAAATAATAAGTGACATGACATGATCACTAGAAAGGAGATGAAAGTTTTTTTCAAAATTCCATTTGACAAAATGTCAGAACAACCATCATAATGATAACATGATGGATGGACATCGATACAATTCAGTTTTCCTGAATATAAAATTTTACACGAACTTAAATAAGTTGCATTCAATTCAGATGAGACGAGAATATCAGTGATATTATTCGAACCACAACATCGATACATTTGATGGACACGACGAATGGTAGACACATCATCAGATTGTGTTAATGAATCATGGAATATTTTGTGGACATGTTCGTCGCTCACCAACGTGTTATGAAGCAGCATCGAACATATGAACAATTCGAATAATATACTCATCAGAAAAAAGATAATTGATTGAATTGAGAGCGAATGAATTAATCGAATTGATGGGGAACTGTTGTCGCCTTTCAATGAATTGGATAATCGACTTTTGATTTTTGCGATGAAGAAACGAGCGATAATATAGAAAGCGTATAAGACATAGACCAGAATCAGTACGACAATACAAATGAGAAGTTTGAACAATCCAATTGGGAAGTATATAAATAAGAATTTTAAATTCAAATAATTCATATCATCTTCGATCAGATCCCAATAGTTGAGAGTGGGCAGAATGAGGAGTATAAGTGAACACAATAGAGTGAGGAAGGATCCGTAAAATAAAATTGCACATCTTCGTCGGTGCAGTGTGAGAGTTAGTTTGGCGAAGAAGGATTGATCATATGAATCATATTGTCGTTCCATGTTGGAGTTTGTGTGAAATGAAGAATGAATTTATCACAAAAAATCATTCATTGTCCTCATCGTTGTTTACATTTGTCGAATGTATCAGAATCGAATGATTTGTTTATTCATGCAAATTCATTGGACATATTCGATTAATTTCCTTTCTTTTTTCAACAATTACAAGCCATCTTTTCAATTTTCTCGATATTTTTACTCATTCCCAAATTGCAGTTAATTAGTTCAGTTTGGGTGAAACAAATCGAAAGAAATTTCGTTTAATCTTTTGAAATCGCTCTAAATAAGTATAACGAAGGAAGTTTTTGATTGAAACTTTCTTTATTGAACAATTAATATGAAATGCGGAGAAGATTGACAATCATAAAAAAAATAAAAAATTGAAAAAATAAATTTCAATTATTCAAATATGTCATCACCATGATGAACATCAGTTCTCTTCAGTTGAAGGAGAAGTGAATATTTTTAGTCTAATAAAATTTAAAACATCATTTTCTCTCATGACATAATGTTAGTTAACGGTTTAGAAGATAACTGAAGAACATTCATGAGTGTTAACTCGTTCGATTTGCCTAAAACGATTCATAATGAAAATGTCCTGATTCTTCTATTATTCCATTTTGACTAATCTAATTAATATTTCTTGTGCTCCTAAAGATAAGACGGCGTGAGTTGACCATGTAGTTTCCTTTGGAATTGTGGAGAAGTTAATTATTCATCTATTATTTTCATTTTTAACAAGTACAAAAAAAGAAAGATAGACAACCATTGTCATTATGCAAATAAATGTCGACAAAATTTTTGAGAGGTCTTCCTAACACCACATGTGCCGTCCAACCAAATCATCAACAATTTTAAATATTTCAACATCATTTATTTCTCATATTATACTTCCCTTTGATGATGATGGTATTGGCGATATTAATAATAATAATAATAATCATTATTATTATCATGATGATGATGATCATCATCATCATGTTTATTATATAGAATTTGTCGGTTTTCAATTGTAACATACAACAACAAAATAATATTGTGTAGATGTGAATGAATATGTGTGTATGTGAATGTGTGTGTGTGTGTGAGAGAGAGGTAGGAGAAATAATTGAGAAGAGATTTGATATAATTCGGAATGATGTTCATATGTCGACATGTAGTTCATATGTGTTGTATGAATAGCAATGTATTGACATACGTATGTATAGACATATATGTACACATACATAATAGAATAAGAAATTTTCTTTTCCTTCTGTTTCTTCATAAGAAATATTGAAGGCGTTCAATATATATGTAAGTGTAGACGAGAGAGTAAATATGAAATAATTAAAATTTTCTATTTATTTCCATGCTCACAGACGAGATGTGTGAGTTCTCATGTAATAGATTGCCATTGTCAACAACATTCGTTCCCATCGTATTGTCTTCTTTCTTCGAAAGATGATGATTCATATGACATCCTCGAAATTTCCTAAGTTTCGTATACGTAAGCTTTTCTCCCACAACATAATTTTTCTTCGACGTGCCTATTAATTATATCGTTCTCATTCGATGCCTCATCTATAAATGTATCGATCTATTAAATTTATTCTCCATCCATCTATCCATACATCTATCCATTCTTTTATTCATTCACTAATAAAAGTATAATTGTGTGAGATTGTGGAATATGTGGAATGGATATGTGGTCTCAATGGATCATGTGATGAGACGAATAAGATCTGTTTGTGTTCTTTTAGGAAAAAGAAGAACGAGAGTTAGTTATTGATATCTGTCGTAAAAAGAAATAAATATTTCTCTCTTCTTCTCCAATTCACCACCGTTGCCACCAATCATCATCACTAAAATTTGAGGGAGATGGATAGCTCTTTTTTGGGAAATGGAGAGAAGGGAGAGGAGAAGGAGAATAGGTAGAAAATTGATCGATTTTGAATGAGTGAAAGAGATAGAAGGAAATCGACAAATAATTATTTGGAAAATAATAAAATTTCTTTATTGTTCTGATTCTCATTAATTTTTCTTCGAAAAAATAAAAGTGAAAGTTAAGAGAATGATCTGACCGATGAGAAGTAGATAAACGGATTGAGAAGAGAATGAGAAGAGTTTTATTAGGGGAAAAAATAAATTTTATTTTCTTCTTTCGATTTTTCTATTTTTTTTTCAATTAAATGGAAAATATGGAAATTAATGAATTTCCTTCATTTAATTTGTCTATCTTTATCTATCATTAGATAAATCCATTTTATTTTCTCCCTTCAGAAACGATGTTGATGTGATTGTGATTGAACAGGATAGAACGAATCGTTTGATCAGTCTCTTCACCAATTTTGTAAAAAACATAAAATAATAGTTCGAAACTTTTATAAATTGTTCAACTTTTCTTATTCTAATTGATAACAATCCTCAACAACAACAACAACAACAACAAGATGACAGAACCAGTACGTCAACAATATTCGAACAATCAAGATGATTATGAACTTCTCGAGGTGATTGGTAGTGGTGCGACAGCAATTGTACAAAAAGCGAGATATCGACCAACCGGTGATGCTGTCGCTATCAAACGAATTAACTTGGAGAAATGTAATACATCCATGGATGAATTAATGAAAGAGATTCTTGTCATGAGTCAATGTCAACATGAGAATGTCGTTACATATTATCGATCGTTCGTCGTCAAAGAAGAATTATGGCTCGCTATGAAATTGTTAGACGGTGGTTCATTGTTAGATGTGATTAAAATGCGACAGAAACATCCAGATTATAAATATGGCGTTTTGGATGAAGCGACAATTGCAACTGTCTTACGTGAAGTGTTGAAAGGTTTGGAATATTTCCATGCGAATGGTCAAATCCATCGAGATATCAAAGCGGGAAATATTCTTGTTGGAGCTGATGGTGAAGTTCAGATTGCTGATTTTGGTGTTTCCTCATTCATTGCCATTGGTGGAGATAAGAGTCGTGAAAAGGAGAGACATACATTCGTTGGAACGCCATGTTGGATGGCACCGGAAGTTATGCAACAAGCGACGAATGAAGATAATCGTCTCGGTTATGATACGAAGGCAGATATTTGGAGTTTTGGAATAACAGCAATCGAATTAGCTACAGGTACAGCTCCATATCATAAATATACACCAATGAAAGTTTTGATGATGACCGTACAAAATGATCCACCAACATTGGACACATGTGCCACTGAAAGAGATCAATATAAACAATATAGTAAGACGTTTAGGAAAGTGATTTCTGAATGTCTAAAAAAAGATCCAGCTGATCGATTATCAGCTAAACAATTATTAAAACATGATTTTTTCAAGAAAGCCAAAGATAAAGCGTTCGTTGCAAAAACCGTCAGTCAACCATTAATACGACAACGAATGAGTAAATTCGCCAAACAAAGTACAGCCGTTGCTGCTGGAGTTGCTATTGCTCCATTGGTACCAGCAGCGATGCCAGCAGATCCGAAAGAAACAGCATCCGGTTTAGGAGCATCAACTGCAGTGAAACTTCCAAATTCAGCTGTATGGGCAGGCGGCGAAGAAGAACCTTCTACATCCAACAATCAGGTTCCAAATGTAGTTCAAAATCAATCTGCTCAACATTCAGCACCATCACCATCACCACAACAACAACAACAACAACAACCGGTTAAAAAAGTCGTTTCCGAACCATCGCAACCACAACGACCACCATCGACTGTTCCCAAATCAATTCTTGCCGTTTCTCATCAGAAAACAGAAGTTGATAGAACTCAATCGAACAAAACGACAGGAGAAGATTTATGGGAATTCAATTATGTTGGACAGAAGATGGCGAATGAAGTTGAGGGTGAAGGCACAAACAACCGACTTAATAAAATGACGGGCACAGGTAAAGATGAACCAGAAGAATCTAAAACAACAAACGGATTGAAAGATAAATCAGTACATGTTGAACGACCGCCATCTACTGTAGTCGACGATAAAATAGTCCAACCGAGACCAAAATCTACCAATCCTGTCATGCCAGTGCCTCCGCCTAATAGTTCAACTTTTATTTTCTTCATTTATTTTCTTCATTTATTCATTAATTTCTTTAGCTGTACAAAACTCTTCTTCACATCCATCAGCAACAAATGACCCCAAACTAGATACGGAGAAGACAACCACTCAAACAGACGAATTAAAGAAACAAATGAAAGAAAATACAAAAGAAATTGGCGAGTCTAAACCTACCAAAAAATCATCAAATGAAGTTTCGTGGAGTTTCTGTTTTTTGGGAAAATTTTTCTATGAAAATTCTAATAATGATCAATGTCATCACTCATTAGTAGAATTGTATGAAAATAATATCTTTTCTAAATCTTAGGGCATATTTAGTAAGATCAAGCGTTTATTCGTTACTCCGTTGAAAGATGTAATTCCATTCTACTTCTTCCCATTTTTTTTAAATTAAGTTTAAAGGATTATTTTGAGAACGATTTTAAATTTATTTCATGAAATTTTTTTTATTTTTTCTATTACTCTAATTTCTTTTTATTTCAATTTTTGAATTTCAAATGAAAATTTTGAATATTTTCAGAATGCGGAAATTCCTGAAATTAAAGACGCCTTAATGCCAATATTACGTCTCGTCTTAAGATTGAGGTTAATTCTTCTTTTCAATTTGAATAATATTTAAATGACGTTATTTGGTAGAAATGGACAAGGTGAATTGAATGATATAAAGTTCGATTTTACGCCTGGAAAAGATCGAGTGGACGCAATTGCCAGAGAATTAGTGAACGCTAATTTGGTGGATGGTAGAGATGTGGTTTTGGGTTAATTTTCAATTCTTATTTCATTCCTCAACTAATTGTTCTTTCAATAAAGTTGGAGCGAATTTGAGAAAGATTCTAGAAGATCCAAGCAAATCTCCAATAGTTTTTAGATTGGTTGGTGAAAACAATTATTTGAATTTTTTTTACAACATTGGAAATCTGAGACTTTTTCTCCCAAAAAACTATAAGATATATTTGAAAAAAAAGTTTTAATATAAAATGAAAATTTCTAGAGATCCTACACAGGAGATAAGATATCACAGCAGAATTTATACGGTTACGGACAGGTCTATATAAACTCAGAAGCAGATGTAGAAGGCTCAATGCAAGGTTCACCTGACTCAGAAGGAGAGGACTTTAAAAACTGATAGTTGTCATAGGAAAAGAGATTGTAAAAAGGATGAAGAGATATGTAAATGTTTTTCTAATAAAATTATTTACGTAGAGAACACAAATATATTTATGTAGAGACAATTTTTTTTTAAATTTCCATATCTATTTCCAGAATGATGGCATTCGACAATCAATTGAAGACATGGATTCATCTACCTTACTCGGATGTGCCTTGTTAAAAATCGAAAATAAAGAAGACGCGTTCGCTCATTGTTCGACGCCAAATTCCCCCTATCCAATCGTCGACGATTCTGGTGATTCTTAACGAAAGTCTCTTTCATTCAACAACTCTTCTCAACACAAAATTTACAAAATTGCACAAAATAATAAGTTTCCTTCAACACACAATCAACACAGAAGTTCAATTATCACTTCTCCTTACTATAACTACAAATCTTACTGCTACAACTATTACAATTACTCCTAAAACAATATCGTTCTCTAAACACACAAGAAGAAGACTTTTATTATTTATTATTTTAAAAAAAGTATTTTCTTTGTTGAAATTTTATTGAAATTTTATCTCGATGGATGTTTGATGAAAATATGGATTGGAATGGTCGAATCTCTTACAATAATTATTAAAAGAAAGTGAAATATTTTTATTTTCATCGCTAAAAATAAATGACAACAACAAATGAATGATGATGATGATGATAATGATAAACAAGTATATCCATTCTATTGATTGCCTCTTTATACATATTATCTATCTTTTTTCTCACTGTTCTGTTTGTCTGATATCTTTCTCAAAACATGTAAAGTTAAACGAAGAATTATAAAAATTTTATTGATCTTTTCACTTAATGTCGATTGGTTGTCGAAATGGAGCATTTTCAAAACGGTCATGAACTACAGGTTCTGCTGTCATCATTTTCCCGTCAAAAAAATTCAAACGATTTTTAACATTTTCACCCATAGGACGATTTTTGGAGAATAAAGATGTATACAATCTGTAATAGAGATAAAAGAAGATGACGCAAGTTAATATGGTAAATGATATAGCGCCCATTAAAATTTTGAAATAAAAATCTTCCCATTCATTCTTTACACATTTATATTCCACTTTCTTCCCATCCTTATCACCTAAACGACAAACGAAATAATATCGTTCACTACAATAAGTTGATCGTAGACCAAGTGCCATATCGAAACTGAGTGATGCACAATGATCCATATTCATTTCTATAGTATTCCACAAGACATTCCCGAAAATACTTGACTCAGGTAAATGTTTCCGTTCGGATAATCGTTTATCATATCGTTGCCATAACCATACCGATTTCCCATTATAATCAAATTGTCTCTTGATATTCACCCAAACATCTTGAACGAACAACGTCCTCAACACTTCTTCAATTTTCATATTCATCAATAACTGATAACTTAATTTCTAACCAGTCATCTCTTCCTCATACCATCTATCGTTATTGAACGAAATCAGTTCGGCACCTCGTTCCTTACAAATAAGTGCTGCCTCGTTCATCGGTTCGGGAGCATGATGGAGATAAAAACAGAAATTATGAACTAAAATATAATGGGCTATTAGAGATATGTCACAATTAACTTTAAAAGAAAAATTAACGGTCTCCAACAATACAGGGAATACTCTTCCTCGATAAGACTCTGGCGGAGGAGAATATATTTTGAAATTATCGAAGGAAATTAAACTTATAAAAAATCATAAAAGAAATTAAGAATATGAAAATCATAATTTCATGCGAATAAAAATGAATTGAAAACTAATCGTTTTTATTTAATCCATCTTTATTCAACCCAATTCCTTAATTTCTTATAACAACGAAGACTTTGGCAAAGAATAAACATTTCTTCTATAAAATGTTGATAGATGCCCAACTGTCCACTTAAGTCAAATTACTAATACCTAATACCTAACTATCAAATTAATTAACTCAATTATAAATGTTTTCAAGAAAAGTTTCTTCTTTCTTCTATCGAGAATGAAGAACAAATTCAAGTTTTGACAAAGTTATGGCACAAATGGAAATTTCATATTCGACTTTTCTCATATTTTTTACTGAAACTTTTCCCTCGATTTCTGGTTGTTTGAACTTAATATATCAATTTTAAATCCAGGATATCAAAGGACTTTTAATTTAAACTTTTTGAGCTAAAACGTTCGGCACATTATAGAAGTAAAATAAAAAAATTTATCCATTTTGTAAATGAATGTTAGGAATTGAAATTTTTAAAAAATGTTTCTTAAAGTTATGCTATCTCGAAATGCTTTAGTCAACTATTCGTTTATCAAAGGAGTATTCCAAAATTTAAGGACAAGTCCGGTTTTCTTTTATATAATTTCATCCTGAATTTGAATGCCATTTGAATGATATGGAAAAGTTTTAATGATTGATAGATGGATTATCTTTGTGAAGAGGTTAAATTAAAATATTTAGAATTTTAAATAATATTTTGGAGATAAGTCATTAGTAAAATTGAAAGGGAAAAAGTGAATTGAGATTGGAGATACTGTAAATAGAATAAATCTGATCTTTCCATATTTAATTATAGGGCTTGAGTTCGTCGCTACCCATATTAATTTCTCAGAATTTACAGCGACACATCGACTGTGTGTTGGGGTGGAGAGGAGTGTATAGGAAATTATTGAATAAATCACTCGTCCTGTATATGTGTACTGGGCGAGGAGGAGAATTGTGTGCATATGATCATCTTGTCAGTATTACTAATAATATTGTCATTCATTTATTTATTTCCTAATTATTGAGACGTATATGTCCATTGATCGATTAAAAGGAAGTAGAAGAATATCAATAATTTATTTGAAAAAAATAATTTTTTTTGAAGAAGAAATCGCTCGAGAGAAATATGTGTTATGTAATTGTGAAGAGAAGGAATTTTGTGTTAGATTTCATTCTGTATCTTCTGATCAATTGTTGTTTAATTTGTTTTATTCGAATTGTGATTGTCTAAAAAAAAAGAAGAAAAAATTGAGAAGTCCTCCCGAATAATTGCGGAAATTTCCTCATTTTTATTATCGACTTTTCGTTAAAATTTTATTTAATGGTTTTTATGTTTCCTTTCCCATTCTCACTTCCCTTCTCCTTTCGTATTCTTTCAATAATTCTCCCAACTCAGAAAGAACGAACGAACGAATGATAGAACGAGAGATACCTAAAGAAATCGAATGAATTTTGAATGAATTTCTTTTCATATTCTCTCTATTTATGTCAATTCCTTTCATGATTAGTTGAATGTCAAGTATATGATAATTAACATGAATGAAATAAGATTCTTCCAACATCTAATTTTAATAATTCTCCTTTTATTCGTTTCTGTTGATTTACTTCCAATTCTCAATCGGACATTTTAGATCTAAATTTAGTTGAATGTCAACCGAATTTCAATAAACATCTTTTCACACTGGAAGAGAATTTGAAGAATGATATTATCTGCGAAACAACTCAATGACCTACATCAATCCATCGCCAATTATTTAACGGAAAAAGGTTAAACATCCACTTCATCATCATCGCCTTTAATCCTCTTTAATTGATTTTAATCAAATTGTTTTTAAAGAAAATTTGAAAATTTTTGTTTATTTTTTCCATTCATTATTATTTTATGAAATTTATCAATAATAAATCTTCTATTAATCTCAATTGTGTTTATTGATGACATTAACAGGTTTATCGAAAACATTAGAAGAATTTTTAAATGAAACACAATTAGATTTCGACAAGACAAATAAGAAATATGATGGTCTCCTCACCAATAAATGGGGCGCGGTGGTTCGATTGCAGCAGCGAGTAATGGAGTTAGAGAAGACGAATGGATTATTGGAAGAGAAAGTGAAAGTTTCGAGTAAAGACTCCGAATCCGTTTTCTCCATGGCCAATAGTGTGTCGTCGACAGGAAGTAGTTCGATTCCAAAATGTTTTACTGAAAAATTTGTTTTGGCTGGTCATCGGTCGGAGGTTACTCGAGTGATTTTCCATCCGATTTTCTCCATTTTGGCATCATCTAGTCAAGATTCCACTATTCGTTTATGGAATTATGAAACTGGAGTTTTCGAACAGACATTACATGGACATACAGATGTTGTCCAAGATATCTCCTTCTCATCAAACGGCAAATTGCTCGTTTCATGTTCGGCCGATTTGAGAATAAAAATTTGGGATATGATGACGAATGAACGTTCCATTAAATGTATCAATACTTTCACCGGTCATACTCATACGATAACGAGTGTTTGTGTTTCACCATCATCCCAAGTCGTCTATTCGGGTTCACGTGATCAATCCATTCAACAATGGTCTGTCAATACCGGTTATTCGAACCAACGATTAACGGCTGGAAATTGGATAAGAATGGTTCGAATCCATGATGATGGAACGACGTTGGCAGCATGTGGAAATAATAATTTAATTCAAATTTGGGAATTGAAAAATTATCAAATCACCGAAGTTCTCCAAGGTCATGATCATATAGTAGAATGTGTTGCTTGGGGACCTCCGATTAAAAAAGAAATTTCTTCTATTACGACTGATATAAAAATGAATGGATCGAAAGATAAATCGAAAGGAAAATCATTAGATGAAATTGAGCATTTGTTGGCGTCTGGTAGTCGAGATCGAATGATAAAAATATGGAATGGTGATAACGGTACCTTGCTCTTCACTTTACAAGGACATAACAATTGGGTGAGAGAGGTTGTGTTCATGCCTTTCAGTCATTGTCTCCTCTCCGCCAGTGACGATAAAACGGTGAAAGTTTGGGATCTGGTTCGGAAACATTATGTCAGTTCATTGGAATGTCATTCACATTTTTGTACGACTGTTGCCTTACATCCCAATAAATTGATGATTGCCACAGGTGGTGTTGACAAATTGGTGAAGATTTGGCAATATATCTGAAGTCTATTCCATCAATTATCAAAAAAAAAAGAATGAAATTATAATTTTCGTCTTGTTCAATCTAAGAATCATCATCTTCTTCTCTTCATCACACTCGAACACAAAAGAAACTTCTTATACTCATCCAACATACATTCTATTACCCAGTTGATTCAATCAATAATCAGTCACTCAATCATCTAATCCATCAGATATATTGCCAAATATTTAAGCGATTAGATAAATCACATATTATATTTCGACCCGAATTCTAAGAACACGACAACAACGACGACGACGACGACAACAAACAAAATTAAAAACGAAAAACTTCCTCCGAAATTTTGCTTTATCCTTATTCTTTCTCTTAATGTCGATCAACTAAACTGAAAAAATAACGTTTTCGTTCACCACTAAAGATGTTGGTTCATATTATAAAATTTGAAAAAAATCATTTTTATTCACCCAACAAAAAATCCTCATCTTTTGTTTGTTAATTTGAAGATTCATCTTTTCCTCGTGAACGAAGAACAGAAATGCTCTCGATCCATTTGCATTTGTCAATTCAATTTGTTATTATTCTTTTATAATTTATTTTCATAATTATTATTACAAATGATTCTCCTTAATTTATTTGAGTTGAACATAGAGATCTGAAGATGGACAAAACAGATCGACAATTTTCCTACAAATTCACACCTTTCATTGGGAGTGAGAGAAAAAATACTAATTTCGTTCCTTCATTCATTAAATGCGAATTGTCGTTTTTTATCGCCACATCTTCTGGTCCAAAAGAAAAGTCGATCTCAATTTCAGCTTCACTCAATTTGTTTATCCGAAAGATTTATACTTTTTCTTATTTTTTCAATCGCTTCCTTTTTTCCTGGTTGATTTATTTGTCATTTAATTCTCTTCTGTATCGATTTATTGATCGACCATTAAATTGATGATAAATGAAAAAAGAAAGACGAAATGAATTTCTATGAACTGAAATTATTCATTATTCTCTCAAAGGATGTGAAATGCTTTTTTCTACCTTGACATTGGTTAATATTTCGTGGATATGTTTTCTTTTCGACTATCGTTTCTTGAAGCTTAAATTGCTATTGTGACGTCAGTGAACATGAGGAAAATACTATCGATCTGTTTGACGACGGAGGAGTTGTATCGGGATCAATTCTCTTCTTATCGGAATAAATAAAATCACGTAAAATACTTTCATAATTTTTTTTCCATATCGTCTACCGGATTAGTTTTACGACTTTCGTAAATAATTTTTTTCTCATACAATTTCCCTTTTCTTATCATCATCGTTTTACTCATCCAATGAACTGTGACGTATTGATAATTCGTCCTTTGGGTGTCGTCTAACGTGATACATAAATATTTGGTGGATACATAAAATTTTATTTTACCAATTCGACGTACAACAAAAACACATATACATCTAAACTTCAATATACGTTTCGTTCCTATGATGCACATGGAAAGATTGTTAGATTCGCGATTTGTATATATGTATATATAAATATATATAGAAAAAAGAATAAACATATCTAAATAGAGATCGTAGTTTAGTTAGTTCTACCAATTGTTATAAGACGATATAGAAGAGATGGATGAGTGTATGTTGAATGAAATGAATAGATGAGAATAGGAGAAATATTAGTGACTATTATCAAAAATTAATTTTTTACGATTCACTTTGTTAGTTCTGGTTTGGGGGTAGAGATGAGAATTAATACGTTCAATTAACTTCAGATATTTATTGTTAGAGAAACAAGTAAGATCATTATTCATTCATTGTCTATGTTCCCCGCATTCTTTATATGAGAGTTCAACGAAATTAACGGGTCACTAAAATGGCAATTAGTGTAAACGCGTTGAGGATCATCCTTCTAGTTGGAATACTTCTGATGGTCCTCTCATTTATTCTCAATATCGTCGCTTTCTCATCGCCAACATGGCTCCGTTTCGACACACTGGAAATGGAATCGGGTTTATGGAGAATATGTGACATCCAAAATGGGAGGAATGTAGATAATTGTGCCAGTTGGCATGGAAATCGAACGAGTTTGAGGACCGGTCTCCAAAACGTTCAATTACCAAGTTTGTCTTTTAATATGAAAATATATATTTCAATTATTTCCATTTAGCCGCCATGAAGACTATTCAAGCACTCCAAGTAGTTGCAATGTTATGCTATATTCCTGCATTCTTGATGAGTGTCATTGCATTCATCGTTTGTGTACGAGGATTCCTTTGGTTCATTATCGTTGGCATTCTCGGTATCTTCGGCTCAATATTAATAGTTCACTTTTAATTTTTTATCATTCTAATTAACGTTCTAAAAATTTAGGCAGCAAGTTTAGGTGTGTTTGAAGGTGAATTATCAAATCCACCAGCCACCACTTCATTGTCAATGATTGCTGTTAGCGCTTTCGGTTGTGTCTTCTTATTTATCGCATCGCTACTGCTTCTTATTTATGGTTTGCAACAAATGAAACGGTTTTATTTATGATTAATTTCTTATTAACTGGATAAATGAAAATAGATATAAATTGAAGAAAGGCAAATGGCATGACATGAAAGATGCATATAACGATATCAAACAAGCTACGAATAAAGCATTCGATAAAAATGATGATTATTTTCCTGACGATAATTCTGACAATTATCGAGAACCGAACAAAGTTCATCGATCTGATCGACAATTAGATTATGATCAATCACATCCCACAACAAATTATAATTACGAAACAAATCAACAACAACAACAACCTCAACAATTACCATCAGGAGGAAATCAACAGAAATTTATAGTTTTGGACAATTCGGGAAATCCCATTGGATATACCGATCTTCCCAATGATGCAATACCTTCAGCACAACCACAACAAATACAAATGATTGATACGCAACAATTCCAACAGAATCCGTCGAACATGGTAATTGGTTATCCTCCACAATGAAATATGATTTTAAAAACTTTGATGATATTTCAAATTTGTTAATAAATTTATATAAGAATAAACAAATTATCTCATTCTCTCAAAACGAGTTTCAATGTTATCTTTCGAACATATCTTTTATTTCTTCAATCTGTTCGAGAAATGATTTCCAATTTTCATCATTTAATGAGATACCTTTCTTCCCTGGTAACAGTTCTCCTTTCGCTGTGTAATATTCACGAATATCCACATATCTCTTACCTTACAAATGAAATTAACGATAAAATAGAATGAAAAAATAAGTGAGATAAGATAATAATAGAACACCTTTAAACATTCGAATATTCACATATTTATTCGAGTTTCCAAGTTGAAATTTTTTGTCTTCTTCTATTTCTTTTTTCACAACTTTTTTCTTCTTCTTAAACATTTCTTCATCATCTTTTTCCGCTTCTTTTACCATTTCTTTCTTTTTCTCTTTCGAATCCTCCATGTTGACCTCATCCTCATCCACTTCTTTCTCCACATCTTCATTCTCCTTCTTTTCTTCAGTTGTATCTTCTTTTTCAACCTCTTTAACTTGCACCTTTAGGTCTTCCACTTCTTCCTCCGAATCGCCAATCATACGGGATGTCCTCCGTTTGTTACGTTTCGGCTTGCTTATCTGCAATTATCGAAGTTCAAACTAATTATGAAATCGGATTACTAACTCTACCCGTTGATTTCGTCGTCTTTCTTACCATGATTATCTGCAATGAAATTGTATTGTGAAAACAGATATTTAATTTGAAAAAATTACCAAACTTAATAAAATTATATAGTTGTCCTTATCAAAAGTTTATTTTAATTTAAAATTGAAGCAATTTAAATTTCTAATATGTTCTTTTTTTTCAAATTTCCCATGCTTTATGTATAGTTTTCATACATACAGTACCGTTTGAATGTTGACGGAGTGCGATCATTACACTAAAAGGATATATTTCTTTCACATCGAATAACTTTCTAACAAAATTTTCAATATTTTTCAAAAGGCCATTGTGGTTCAACAAGTTCCTTAGATTCCTGGAAACGTTGTTGTAGAACTATTAAATTCGGACTATGGAGAACCATAATGGAAAAGAAGAGATTGGATTGATAGCAGAACACTTAAATCCAAGTTAGAAAAGTGGGTGTTATCTGTAGAATAAATTGGAGAAACAAGGTGACAACGGATGGTTTGCAGAATTGACGTGTCTCTTTCTCGAACTCTCTAAGGCCTTCGATTCCGTTGACGTTTCTTTCGCTTTAGATTACTTACATCGTCAAAACGTCGAGACTCCTCTCCTCAGATTCCTCTTTATTGATCTTTGGAAACGATCTTTCTTTGCACACTACGTTCTTCGCCACAGTAGGTTTTCTCCAACTGCCAATCCTCTTCTCACGTCGACTTTTTTCTCTTATTGACAAAATTTCTGGTCCGAACCTCCTCACTTCGCACGAAAAAAATCATTCTCTAATTCATAATACTAGATTATAAGATTACTCTAAAATTTTCATATTTTCTTGAAACATTCTGGAAATTATCTAATTCGATTAACTCCTCAAAAGAAATGTTGTTGTTTTTTTAAAAGTTATTGTTTGTGAATTTGTTATTTCATTAAGAACGTAATATAATTAAATTTAAAATCTGAAAAACATAATAATATGAGTCATATCAAACAAACTTCCAAATGAGTAGTAGATAATTTATTTGAATGAACATATATGGTTTATATATATTTATATACACAAATTTATAATGCTTCTCTTCAAGAAGTAAGAATAAATAAGAAATTGAATCAAAATTTTCGTTTTTTCAGAATCTTTTTTTTAATAATGAAATGCCGTTTGAATTCTAATCAGAACGATGATGCATCTGTAAAGCTAATTGTTCTTGTTGAATTTGACTGATAAATTTATTGAAATATTCACTAAATAAAATTGATTTGATGGGCATCTCCAAAATGTGGAAAGGATCTTTGAGAACGTAATCAGCATACAATTCATACACATGACGGAAGAATGGTTGCATCGAATGTTCCGTTTGTGATTTGTCGGTTATGGCGATGAATTTTATCCCTGAAGAATGGAATTGATCAAACGATTTTTGAAAGTGAAAACCTGTCAGCGGCTGGAAGCAGAACAATGTATAAGTTGAAGTGACTATTTGATTAATTCCTGACGATTTTTTGCATGGCGCAATTTGTTGTGCAATGGCACTGATACTAATGGAAAGGAATTGAAAATTTTCAGCAAATGGAAAAATGGAACCCTTGAAACATTCCTGCAAATATTAGTCGTTCATTCGCACTCATCTTCTTCTTCTCGAATTCACATTTAATTGGAAAATGATTTTCATCTTCAATATAATCGAAAATTGGAATTAAGTCGTCTTCTCCATCCTCTCGTCTCTTCGGTACTTTATTACAATCCACTAATGGTTTTCCATTTACTTTTCTTAACGCGTAACCATCTGATAAAAAGAAGGAATGAAAATTTTCTTTTCAAAATAAATTTACATTTTACTTTCTCTGTTTCATTGAAATCGACCACTATCCGACCATCAAACAATTTCAACGACAAAGGTAATGGATATGAAAACGTTTCTACAATTGGTTCTGATATTTGTCGTTTGTTCCTGTCATAATAATAAAGGAGGCAACCAGCTTTACTGATTATGAACACATGATCTATTGTCATTTTCCCAACAGCTCAATTTTCAAATTTCCTTCACTGAAGAAAGGAGTCGGAAATTAGTTTGCGATGGATATTTATCAATTTCAATATTTATAACGCCGGTTCTTTCGTTCAAAGATGATTTCATACATTAATTATTTAATAATTAATAACGGTTATGAATTGGATACAATGTTAGTTAATATACACCAACAATGGACTATACTATAGTAGTATAGTATATACTATATATACTAGTTTGTGTCAGTTATATTTATACTTTTGTATTAGTAAATTATAATTATTGCAGAGAGTATGATTAAAGAATAGTATGAGAGATAGCACAATAACAAATTTTAATAAGGGTGATGATAAATAAATAATAAAATTATAAGAAAATTTCACGATATTTTAATGGTTGTTATGATGAATGTCATGATTATATGTACGATTTAGAAGATATGAATGAAATGAAATAGAAAATTGAAAAGAATAATAATATTATACTTTTTTTAAATTTATTTAAATCATTAAATCGTCGCAATGTCGGAGTGGCGGAAAGATGAAGAAATAAATAGAAGATGGTTATTGGGATAAATCCGTACTTATATCGCATTCTCTGTAGAATAGACATCGGTTGAATTAATTTGATTTTGACTTCTTTCGGTGTTCTCCGAAGTGGTAGTTGATATATTTGAATCAAGAATTGGGAAATAATTCGCATAGTTTTGGATATTGTAAAAATCGTGATCTCCATTAGTTTGAGTTACTTCCATCTGATGTTGTTGTTGTTGTTGTTGTTGGAACATGGATAAATAATTTTCCATACTCGCAGTATTATTAGATGTTGATGAGATAATTTTTTTCATATCTGATTCATAGACTTGTTGTTGTTGTTGTGATGCGAGGAGATTGAACATGTTGATTTGATCTTGAAAATATTGATTAGGTTCTTGTTTCACATAATTATCTATTAACCAAAACAAATAAACCGTTAAAAATTAAAAGTATAAAAATTTTTAACTTTGAGATGATTCAATCGAATTTATATTCCATTGTTGTTGTTGTTGTTGTTGTGGTGGTTGTTGTTGATGATGATGTGAATGTTGAGATAAGCTTCTTTCATAATATTCAGTAAATTGGTTAGCGGCTGAATATGTTGTGGTGGTTGTTGTATTAGGAATAACTTGTTCATTCTTCACTTCCTTCACATTTTCTTTCTTATTCGATTTATTACAATCAATATTATTTGCAGCTGTTGACAGAAGAGCGGTTTTTATAAAGTTTCCATAATTGTTCGCAGATGTATCTAATTCAATCGATGAATCATTATCATTTGAATTCGTTTTCAAAAAATATGATGTCTTAAGTTTATTTGGTAATTTTTGAATTGGAGATTGTTTCAAAATGGAAAATTTCGTTTTTTTGTCAAACGACTTTTCCGATGTTGATGGTCGTTTCCTACTTGGAGTAGAACTGTTATTTGGCTCATCATCATATTCTTCACCATGTCCACTATCAGATGCGTTGGATGGTGAATTTGTACTGCTACCGGTTGACACACCTGATGACGTGCTAATGTTTGTTTTTTGTGTTATTGGAAATTGGGTTTTGTTTTGTTTCTGTTTATCATTCTCTTTGCTCTCCTCATTCTCGTCCTTCTTGTCTGATTCATTAAATTTCTTCGATTTATTTAATGGAAAAGTTACATTGTTTGTCGTTCCATCGACACTTTTCATTCGTCCCATATTTCCTTCAACTTTCGATCTTTGTAAATTGTTGCTATGGGGATTATTGATCCGATTAGTAGTAGTTGGTGCTGCCGTCGAGCTCAAGTTCAATTGTCGTTGCTTCTGCATATGTTGTTGTTGACGGCATTTAGCTCGACGATTCTTAAACCACACCTATTCGAATAAAGTTTGTTTGAAAAATCAAATTGAAAAAAAAGTTTAACTTGTACACGAGATTCGGGTAAATTTATTTTTAATGCAACTTCCTCCCGCATAAATATATCGGGATATCTAGTCTTCGAGAATAATGCTTCCAACACATCCAATTGAGCGCGAGTGAATGTGGTTCGTTCTCGTCGTTGTTTTCTTTGCCCCAATGAAGCACCTATGAAGAAAGAATGAAATCAACAAAAGAATTAAAAGACAAACCATATCCCATTGCCGAATGGAGCATTGCATCCATCGGCTGATTGAATGCAGCCATCGTCACCGCATACGGATTAGAGACACAAGCTAATGATGCCAATGCTTTGTTCGCTTCATTATTGTTGCAACTTGTCGTAATTGCTGAGAGATTATTGGTAGTTGAATTATTTTGACTTGTTGATGATAAACCGGTGTTATTCTGCTTGTTCTCTATTAGTCCATTATTCTCATTCAAATTAATTTCATTATTTTGACCAGTATTCTGATTTTGATTAATATTACTATCATGCACTGAACTGAAAGCATTCGAATAATAAACATTAGCTAATGTATTTGGATCAAGGAGTGTGGCATCTAAACCAGCAGCGGCCATTGCAGCAAAGTTCATATAAGATGCTGAATTCGTTATATCGTTTGGTAACATTAATGATGTTGTTGTTGAAAGATTCTCATTTTCATTTTCATTCATTTTATTATCATCATTCCCATTCAATTTCTTCCCTTGATACCAATTGTTTTGTAAACGATTTTGTTGATCATTCTCACTTGGATATTCCGTCGTTCCTTCCGTTTTCTGATCGATATTCTCACCATTGAAATTTTTGTTTAGATTGAACAGATTCATATTGTTCAAAAAGAATGCACTATTCTCTAATGTTAATAATTCGGGATTGAGTGCCATCAATGTGGAATATGCAGAATTCGTTTGAGTATCTCCTCCATTAGTGTTGTTGTTGGAATTTTCACAAGTCGAATTCACTTTGTCGAAATTATTTTCGTATTCTAATTTGCTCGAAGATTTCTTCTCACTCATATTATTCGTCTCATATGTGTTACATTCGAGAGGGCCGGTGTCTCGAGGAAATGATTGATTAGTAAACGAATGATTTCCATTAGTGGAATGATTGGTCCCAAAAATCCAAGAAGAATATTTACCGTTTTTCTCATCAGAATTCATTTGTAAATTATCTCCGTCGGTTGATGGGATTGTAGGATTATTGAACATCATATTGTTATTCGTAACATAATTCTCCAATTGAGTCGTACTCATTTTAATGTATTAAGAAATTTTAGTTGATTCAAAATTATCTCAACATCCAATTGTTAGTTTTGCTGAAATTCGAATAAAGAAATCTGGGAGAATTTATATGAAAAAAGAAGAGAAAACTGTTATTTGAAGAGAAGGTAAAAGTAGAAGAAGAATAATAATCTATCGGTTTTCAAAACAATTTTCATAATGAAGAAATAATGATAGGAAATTGCCATTTAATCCGATATGAAACAACTGACTGAGGAAGATTTAGCGCATCACCCGAAACATGAGTGATAATTATGATGCTACATTGAATCCACCCCGATCATCGACATTCCCCTTTTTCCGTTGTGGATGAAAGTCGAAGAGAAAGTAAAAGAAGAAAACACAATTCAACTTTCGTGTATGAGGAAGAAGTCAAAATAACGAACGAAACAATTTTCTTCTCGACAATCGTTCGAGAACGAATCGAGAAGAAGAAGAATTGGGAAAGGTAAAGAAAAGAGATTGAAATTGTAGATTGGGAGAATCAAAATAGATAGGGAGGAACGCAAGAAAAGAAAACGATGACATCTTCATGATAAATTTATTCTAGAGATTTTTAAGCCGATTAACCGTATTTCTTCGCATACGTCGACGAACAGATGTCGGTATCGTCAAAAGACGATACGAATGCGATACGATCACAGGCATACGGAATAGAATGATACGTTACAAAATGAAATATTTCAGTTCCCATTCGAACATCCAGTCGTCTCCTTCATTGATTCTTCACTGATTGGATATATCTACTTACTTCTCCTGTTGCACAAATCGATGAATGGACTACTAAAATTTCATCGGTAGTTCTCTTATTCAGTTGGGTCGGGTCGGGAGGGAATGAATCATAATTATTTTCGTGCCAACGAATGCAAGAGGATGACACACTCTTTCATTGGATGAAGTATCCACTTTATTTGATGAAAGCATCAAATGAAAATTAATTCAATAGTAATAGGAAAGAAAATTTTATTCCTATTTTTCGTCGTTCACTCAATTTTTAATTAATGTTTCGTGTCAGACGTTTTTGCACAAATTTCAATTAGTAGACTCGCTATCCAAGATACTCGATCGCATCTCGAACTACATTTTGAGTTTTCTTTCTCTTTCAGCTCTCTCACCATCTTCTACAACGCACGAATACATGTCGAACATATACATCGATTGAGAAAGACGAAATTCTATTAATACCTTATTGGAAGACTGAAGATATTCCACAATACACAATGATGCTGACTATTATTCTATTTATAACTCCAATTGGAGTTAGAGATAATAATCAAAATATATACATATTGTGCGAGAGAAAATTGGTGGCGGATTAATTCCCGGATTATGATACACCAGTCACTCGACGATGAGAAATGAACAATAATCAATATATATGCGACTGATACAGGAGAGATTTCGTGCTTATGATTTCACTTCATTCCTACAACTTGTTTTTCGAGGAAAGGAAATGTGTCAAAATACTACATGACACGCTCATGAATCGATTCCGTTTGCAAATGATGCTTGTTTTGACAGAAGAACACCGGAAGTTATTCCTATTCGGTTTTCCCAATAATAAATGAGATGGAAATTATGGAAATTATTAGTAAATATGAAAATCTCGTGGAATGCAATCAATCTTTAACTTTTCACCATACATCTGACATGAATTTTTGAATTAAGACGGATTAATTATAAGGAATAGGTGCTAAACGCTGTATGATAATAAAACGAAATGACAAGAGTGCTAAACTCAGAGATGAGTAGTCGAGTTTTTTATATCATTTCTCCCAATTCACACTTGATTTCTTCACCAAATAAAGAACAGTGTTGAGCATTTCTCGACTTTTGTCGAAGAGACGAATTAAAATAATCTCTAACATTTTCCCTTCCACAGGACACTACTACTAATTAATCGTAAATTGGTTTGAGCTCATGCAATTCGTGCGACGTATCTTCATCCTCAATAAAATTCTTCCATCTGTAACTTCAGATTCGGCAATTAATTCAAATCTGTAACATTATTCCGAAACTTTTTTCATATCTCTTATTGATCGCCTAATTGGTTAGGGATGGGAGTGTGTCAGTACCGAAACATATTCAGAAATGAGTTCCTTTCGAAATATTTGGGGGATATTCATTTGTAGAAAAAAACTTTCTTTTTCTCGAGTCAAGTACTTTTCGCGTAAGGCTGAATATTATAAGAAAGAAAGTTAAGAAACGTTAATTGGTAACTAATTAAAAGAAATTAGCAAGAGTTTACCAACTTGCCAGTTCCATTACTAATTTGTGTGGAACAGTTTCGTGCTTTATTGTTTAACTACTGATTTTGTTGCCTCAACTAATTAAAATGAAATACATAAGACATTAATAGATGAGTAATAATAGAGAACGCAGATGGTAAATTTGGAGGGATGGAATTCATTTAGAAAATGAATAGAAAGAAAATTAGAAATTTTCCCGTTGGCGCCGCAAACCGAGAGATGAAGTGTTACATGAATGGATGAATGAATGAATGAAACGCTTGTTCAACAGATTGAGAATAAGCTGATTGAATAAGAAGGAGAAGGATGTGATAGCAGATGGATATGGAAAGAATGGAGATTCCCGTTAATTGAATTGACTTGCAAATGAATATATCGAGTCGTGTCCGGAAACAGAATTAAGCTGCTTATATTCGTCAGTTCTCTCGAAAAATTTATTCATTTTATTATTATTCTAACAAAACTTATTTGAGAGCGGCGATTTTTGATGAGACAGGTAGAGATGTAGATTAGTGTTTGAAAACGACTAAACAACATTTCGATTGAATTATACTTGTCGAATAAGAGACGTAAATACTTGTCCTCTTCAGACTTCAATGGAGACTCTTTTGAATGAAGGAGAAGAAGAAGAAGAAACAATACATGATGTTTTATAACAATCTCAGCATGGAACGTGGAATGATTTGATGAGGAGAAAGAACATTTTTAAAAGAAAATAAAAATTTTCGTTGGAAGAGCGCTCAATCGTGAATTATAATCTCTCACATGACACACGATATACGAGTGAATCGCTTCATCTTTCCTCGTATTGGATGAATGGCATAGCTTGTCATAAAACTATATCGGATTAAAACGGAGCGGGAGAATAGAATTGAGTGCACATTTTTCCTTCGTCATCCTATGGAGTCGAGCTATTGAAGAAGAAATGGCTCAACTCGCTAAAATGATTCGTTTATCAATATTTGTCTTATAATTTTGACGTTGTTTATACTGTTTCTGTGGGCATCATTTGTTAAATCATCGGATAAATAATTTAAGTGAGAAAATTTCCATTTACTTCCACCTTTTCTTTTATCAGCGAGAAAGGTTTTTGAGAAAATGATGGTAAATACTCCTCACATGTCCCCTCCACACTTTCCATATTTGTGCTCAACTTCGATAGAATATTGATCTTATGATAAGTATATCTAATCTTCAATAATACAATTGATCAATAACATCTAATTTTCACAATTGCTTTCTTTTCTCCCATTCAATTAGTGAGGAGATCTTCTTTCATAATTGAATAGATTTAGAAAGATATCTTGATCAATATCTGATATTCATCATAAACCAGACATAGAAATGTTTTCTTATTTTGAGACGGATCATTTATCTATTTGTTGATGCTAATGATATTCAATGATCAACTAAACATTTTGGTTGTGGCGAATATGTTTAGTGGTTGATCGTTGGAGAATAAATACTTTAAATCAATACGTGAAAGAAACCTTCGGGTTTCGAGAGGTAGTGTAACCGGAAACGTCCACTTGTTCCCTGAGTTGATATTCAGTCAGTTCTCCAAATATTCTTCTTTTTAAAATCTTCTTTTTCTTCCTTTACTCAGCATTGGGAATATAATGACAAATATAACATGTTAACAGACGATCCATATGACAACGAGAATGAAGAGATAGATGTGAATTAATCACTTTAATTCTAATGAAAATCAACGACAAGTGGAAAATTATGATTATTGTCTCTCAGAAAAAAACTGTTTCATAATCCTCTAATTATTTGACAACTGATCGACTTGACAATATTGTGCAGAAGTAAAATATGCTCGAAAAGAATAAACACGTGAAAGTGAGAGAGAGAATAAATAGGTAACGTCGCATTTACCTTCCTGTTCCTTTCTACTGTCTAAGTTCAATCGACGCCGACTCATCATCATATCTTTCATGATTTTACAACTTACAGAATTGTTGTTAATCTCACGTTTCGCACTGTATTATTAAATATGTGAATATTTTTCCATTTGATTCTTTAGAATTTTTGATTAGCGGTAAACAAAAATGATTTGGATGATGAAGAATCATTTGAATTAAACATTCTGTCCATCTTTTTGTGGGAAGTGGTGGTTCTATTGAATCGAAGTTCAAATATGATCGAGAAAGATTTATCGAATAAAATATTTGTTTGTTGAATAGAAATATGTGAAAAGATGAATTCACCTTCCGGTTTTTCCATCATTTTATTCTCGAGTTTTTCGATGATTATTATTTGATTTGATTCCTGTTCCATCAATTATTAGCGAGATAATGGAAAATAATAATACCGTCCGGTTTCTCCAGAAATAGTCACGAAGTTTGATATTCTATTCTCTAAAGTTCACTTAAGACAAAAAAAATTCACTCAATTTTTGAGATTCCTCTTCTTTTTCTGTTTTGTAGGACGTTTACTTATTTAAAACTGAAACGTCATCTTCCGGCCACTTCACCATATTCATTAAGACAATGGATGGTGGACGATGGTTACTTGTAAATTGTTTACTTTGCAGATTATAATATACATCGAAATCAATTGAGACAATGTAGTCTTCTTTCGAAAATGAAGAAGGAGCACCTGCTCGTTTGTATGTTACATTCGGGGATAATCAATTATTCTTGCAGTCTCCACTCACTCACTCGTTTCAATCAAATGATTTTTCGTTATTTTTACAGACGCTGATAATCAAATAGTGACCGAAGAAAAGAAAACGAAATTGTAGAAGAAAATGTAAATTAATTTGAAGACGAATTTTCATTTACTCCAATTTCAATTCCACTACAAAAATCATCACGGTGTAAATTAAAAGAAAAAAGAATGCTGAAAATGTTTTGAGAAGAAAATCGACAATCAGATGTGTTAGATGATCGACAAGTTCTACATATATCCTACTATTCTTCTGTTTGTTACATCTGTAATAATAATTTCTCCCATCTTTCTAACATGACGTAAGAAGAAATTGTTGTATTCAACTCTTAATATCTCGTTCCGTTCAATGAAGGTCAACTAAGAATACGATGTTGTACGTGATCTTTGATATTTAGTTATCCCTCACGTCCGATTTAAATAGTAATAGAATGGAACTATCAATATAATTCCAGTTGACGACGAAACTGAAGAAGAAGAAGTAGAAGTTATTAACTTTTAGAGACTAGAACGAGTTCCAAGAAGAACTCACCAAAATTCCCCTTAGGATGACATAAATTTAATGAAAACGAATTAATTCAATTTATTATTTTTAAGTTAATTCCTTAATTTGAATAAATTTTTTCGTTCTTATTTTTCATTTTTGGGAGATATTTAATTTGATTTTTTAAAGAATTTTAAAATTTCTGTTTTTTTTCGAAGATGTTTCATTCAATTTGTCAACGAGTCATTAGTTTTCGGTTTTTCTTTTTTGATACAATGAATAATGTATTTGGCCATCACTTCATCATTGGAGAAAACCATGAAATAATGATCTCCTTCACCAACTAGAAACAGGTCTGCGATCAATTTCTTTCCTTGAACATTAAGTGTAGCAGTTGTGAATTCACCTTCGTGCCATACTTTTGCTGTATATCGGATATTTTTCACCACTTTCATGATGATTGCGACAGATGGATAAAAAGAATAAATATTGGAACGATCATGGGAATATGGTAAGAGGTATTGTTTATTTGTTATAAAACTTTCATTATGAAGGTCGATATGTGGGGTATAATTGATAAGATATTGGATTGTTTCTCTTTCATTATTGGCGTCAATTATATTGAGACAAAAAGCATATTCTCCCGGAGAACTACAATACAATTGTGCTTCAATCAAATCTTCCACTTGTCGTAATGTTACTCCAGCGACCGTGTCACTATTGGAAGAGATGGTACTAGAAACTTTTCGGATTCCCGGTGCATCGGCTTTAAAATATATCGCATATTCAGTCCAATGAATCAATATCATCGGTTGGTAATGACTAATACATCTCAAATTGTGTTTAGAGGAACACCATCCCCAAACCGGAACATCCATTTTTGGTAACATGACGAATTCTTTCGAAATACTCTTATTTTTGTACTTACAATCTACTGAAAACTCGCAAATCCAAGTGCTGGTTTTAGGTAATATTGACAGATTCTCGTCTGATCCGATGTAAGCGGCATATACTTGGAAAATATAAATTCCTCTTTTGAAACAATCGATATTAAAATTGAGCTTTTGCGTGTCTCTCGTGAACATGACGAATCTTCTCAATTCTTCTTTTGTAATTTTCACTGTATTCTCCACATTCCTCTCTCTCAGTATATAGTTGATTTGGACGTCTTTTGCAAACGACTTTCGTAATTGTAGAACGATCGAACAATTACTTTCTTCTCCACACGAAACGACTGAACTTTGTGGATGTATCAATTCAAATCCATAATGGAAGAACAGCGAATGGACAACTGGTAATTGGATGAACTCATGTAATTTTATCGGCATTTTCAATAATTGCCATTTTTGATCTTCGGGAAAAAATTCGTAAATAAATTTCTCTGGATCAGTACAGAAATAATGTTCATCGTAACGATATGTGACTGATTTGGTGGTTAATCTCTCTAATTTTCTTGATAAATATCTTAGAAACAATATTCGTCAAAAGAAATAAAAACAAGAGAATCGGAAACCTTGCGGCCCAATCACAACTAATAAGATGCCATTGATTAACGGCATAAACAGCATTCCAAGTGTTCTGGAATTCTCCGGGACGAATTCTCTTACCCGCAATATAATCAACAAATTTCGAATAGCCTTTCACTTCAACACATTTAATTCCAGCAAAACTTTATGAAAATAATAAAATTGAAGTATTTTTTAAAAATTTAAAAAGAAACCTGCATAAACGACGGAAGAATGTATGATATGTTTCTAATCCATATTTTATTCTTTTCAGAATAGAATCGACGTCTTTCGATGAAAAATCGACGATGTTCAAATTCTTTATTGTCATCCATCGAAATATAGCTCGAACTTTCTCCAGATCATCCAGACAACCTTCCGTCAAATCTGATACTAAATCGACATAAGATTCATGCATTTTATTAGCAACCTAATAATTCGAAAATAATTCATCTAAATTAGAAATAATAGAACTTGCAAGACCATTCCGTCAACGTATGCAAATCGCTCAGCATATTTTTCTAATAATTCATTTTTGTTCATTTCTCGTTTCCACGAAACATTGACCACCTGTGTATTCTCATATTTTCATATTACTTATTGAGAAAGAACTAACTGGTTCATTATTAATGTCATTATCTTCGTAGATATCTAATATCTCCTCTGTATACTTATCGACACGATCAGCAGTCGTTTTTTGCATTTTCTGAACTTCCTCATTGACCTTTTGTTTCCTCAATGTCACATATTTTTCATCTCGCTCTTGTTTTCCTATCTGTATCAAAATAATGTCCCAATATTCAGAATTCTTGTCTTAACTTTCCTATCTTCCTTTTTAATTTCTGCTACATCTCTTGCGATTTCCGATAATCGTGTTTCAAACTCTTGAACTGCTGATGTTTCTTCAACCTTCATTTTCGCTTCCAACATCTTCAATAATTTCACACTCTCCAAATTCGTCGTAGCAATATCCTTTTAGAAAATGTAATATTGATTTCGATCATATGAAATTTAACTAATAAATTCTTCCGTCGATTCATTTCATCCTTCTCGTTAAGAATATGTGGTTCAATAATAATAATTTTGTTCGTGTCGTCCATTGGAAGTTCGGTGATTCCCATTCCCAAATTCGTAACTGAAGTACGTTCATGAACTCTAAATTTTATGTAATTTAATTTTTGAGAATTTTTATATGTAAATTTGTGTAACGGTATCACATGTTGAGAATGACGAGTGCTAAAAAGTGAATGAGTATTTTCTTATTGAGAACGAGTATTAAATTCTAACTTTCCAGAAGGATCCAAACTTTTTTTTGGTACTTTATGAGTTCCTGATACTTTTTTTCGTATTTTACTATTCTCCTCAGATGTGTCGACATCTGATGAGTCTTCCTCAGAAGAACTACCATCTGATGAATCATAACTGAAATCGGTTTTTTCACTCGTTAATCTTTCATTACTTCCTATCAGATTTCTTGATAAATTTGGAAGTTCTTGACGGTTAACATCATCATATTGGGAAATTGGACGATAAGTTGTTGGTGTGTCATAATATTCTTTATTACTTCTATCTGGTGAAATGTTAAAATCGGCACCCTGTCCAACTTTGGTCGAATCAAGATTGTCATGAGGTACACCTACAGGATAACGAGACCATTCGGAACTCGAAGGTCTTTCTTCATAATCGTACTTTGTATTATAATCACTTCTTTCATTAACTACAATTACTTCAGATACTCTATAATTCAACTCAATTATTCAATTCCGTTAAAAAATTTAACTCAGAAAATTTTCCATAATCTGTTTTTTGAACTCTATTATAATCATTGATTGAAGACGTTTCAGATGGTTTAACTCTATGAATAAATGAAAGATGAATTAGTTTATGTGAAAACTATAAATATCCTTCAAACATTCTATTCTTCAACATACTATCAATAACGTTCCTGGCTACCGGTTCTCTCGACGTCGTTCTCTCCACATGATCATAAATACCACCAGAAGGCCTGTTGTTGTAGTTTACTTGTAAATCAGTTTGACTTGTATGGAAACCAATAATTTTATCCGATTCCGTATGGTCATTAAAACCAAATTTGTCACCATAACTTAATTTGAATAATTTTCATGAAATAATATGAAAAACAATATTGAATAACCTTTGAAAAATATCAGAATTATATGAAGTATTGATCTCTTCTATATTCTCTTGAACATTAGACGAAGTTTTATTATCTACTACTGTTCGTTGCTCTCTATAAAATGTTGTAATTATAGCCGTTAATAATTTTATAAAATTTATGGAACGTTTCTATCTCATGCTCTTCATACGTATAGACGTTCGGCATATCTTCCATTTTATTAGGATTGTCAATAGTTTCTTTAGCACCCTCCACTGGATCATAAACCTCGTCGAAACTTGTGTATGTTTTCTTCTCCAATTTCCAATTCTCTCTAGAACTATCCAATTGTTCGTCTGTTTCTTTAGTCATATCTGATGATAGATCAGCCACTTTTCTTATTCTCTCATCGTAATCACTAAAAATCTTATAGAATAAAATGGAAAAAATGACGAACATACTGAGAATATTGGGAGGAAGGTCAATTTTCGGTTTATAATGTGATGAATCCCGTTTTCCCTTTTTCATGTCGAGAGCAGCTAAAGGTTTCTCCATTTGTTTCCTAATTCAACATATCTTTATAAACGATGATGAAATCAACTAAAACTTCTTTTTATTATACTCTTCGACATAGAGAGGATCCTCAAAGTGGAAATTCTCTTCAAAGTTACGTGGTACGATGGGATAAGTTCGATCATGATGTTCCAAATTTTGAGGTTGACCATTCAATTTTTGGTAATGAGGAATGGAACTTTGAGGTACATGTTTCTTGCAATAAAGTAATTTATCTTCACTATTCTCCGAATTTGTGGCAACAGTAACTAAAGTCAATTTCTTTTTACATTTACAACAAGTGAAACAATTGGGATGGTAAATCTCATTTCTGACCGGTCCGACTCGTTCATACAAATGGGCGATTCCATTACATCTAATGATGAAATGATTGTTAAGGATTAATGATAATGATCGAAGTGAATTGATGGGGAAACCGATAGCATTTCAGATTATATGGATTGTGCGAATAATTGACGATTTTCGACATATTTCAACTTGGATGGTTCTTAGAAATGGAAATGATTTGACAAATGTTCCCAACCTGAATGAATTGTCTCCAAGAAATTTTTAAGTAAACAAAAAGGCAAGAAAATTGTTTAAAAGAAAGATGTCAATATGAAGAGAAATGATGGAATGTTGTTATTTTATTAAAATGAAGGTCAGGTCGTCACAAACTGGATAAGTCGGAGCAACTATACAAAAAATAGGAAGAAGAGATAAAATTGAAGAGAAGATCTAATGAGTTCATCTGCCTTTAAGCATTTTGTTTAGATTTCTTCTTTCACCATAAAAGATGAGTAAATAAAGTTTATGGACGACCAGTGAGATTATAGTCAAATTGATTTAAATTTCCGTTGACATGGATTTTCTTGTTTGGATGACTGGATTTGACATAATTTCCATTTGTTATATAATAGCCGTTATTATTCTTCAAATTATCTTTGACTTTAACTCCATTTTGATGAAGATGATTATGGAGATGATGATGAGAATGAGGATGTTGGAGATGATAATTGTTATTATTATTATTGATAATATTATCGTTATTAATATTGTTCGATTGAGAAACTTTAATATTATTATTATTATTATTATTGTGATGATGATGATAATGATGTGGTTGTTGTGGTTGTTGAGGAGGAGGAGGCGGAGGAGGATTCAGACATTTATTTCTTTGAGATTTCGAAATTATTTTCTCATTATTATTATCACCATCAACGGCGTCTAAAAGTTTGGTGGGAGAACTTGATGATTTGACAGGTCGATTATAATAATTGATGAGATATGTGTAAACGACAGGAAGATCCTTCTGTTCCGTACCGGCATAAATAGTAAATATATAAGACGCAGGATTTGGTAAGGTGAGAGTGAAATTGACAGTATATCCCATCTGTCTAATGGAAACATGATCAGGAATTTTCAATGAAGCTTGATCTTGTTCCCGTCGTAAATCGATGGAGAATTCGACTGCTTTGGTCATTTGAAATTGTATGTCGATATTCGGCACTTCTGTAGTGATAATGGGATCGGGTAAATTAAGTGGTTGGATTCCTAATTGTTGAAGGATTGGAACCACAGCACCTAATTTTGGTGAACCTCTTCGTGCGAAATTAATTAAATATTTACAACAATGTGACATAGTTTTCCTTTCAGTTTGCATCATCGGATCTCTCGCATATAAATCGAGTCCATATTGTCCTTCGTCTGGTAAGTCGACAGTTACGACTAATTGCCTCGTATTTCCTCCCAACATTTCCGCTCGACAACAACGATTCAATTCATTCGTCATCGAATTATGATGCAATCGGGCATGGAATTTTAATGAAGCTTTTGGCACTTCGAAATGTAATTGTAATTGCGCATAATTCACTTCCACAATCGCACAACGATGAGTGAGTGGAATTATACCGAAATGACGAATCGCTTTCATTGGACCCCATTCACCACTCGCACATGATGGTAATGGATGCATTCGTTGTGTTAATTGTTCACATCTAATCAAATATTTACAGATACATTTCAATTTAAATGAATCGCCAAATGCATTCAGATCTTTGTCCACGAGAGACGCGAAGATTTCTATAAAATAATTATTGTTCGGTTTCGGAACATGAACATTAAACGATACGATATCATCCGATACTGTATGTAATACATAACGTTCTAATTTGACATTTTGAAATTCAGTTTGTTCATCTTTTCCTGCTAATCTTAAATGGAAATGGAATGCCAAACGCTCCTTATATTCTTCTGGCATTCGTAATTTAATGTCACATGCACCACGTTGATTCGTTTGAATGATCGCTTGACGTTGATTAACGAATGAGAGATGATAATGAAAAAATAATGATCTGACGAATGGTAATCGTTCGAATTGTTGTAACGAGATCTTTTCTTCCAATAACTGCCAATTGTTATCGTTTGGGAAGAATTCTAGTATGAAATCTTCTGGATCCGGACAGAAATAATGTTCATCATATTGATATTTGATATTATCGCGTGATGGACGATTCCCATTCGATGAACTATCACCATTACTTGTATGATGGTTGATGTTGTTGTTGTTTGATTCAACCTTATTATTATTATTATTATTCATTGTCATACTATTTTCTTTAGCTTTCTTATCTTTACTCATAACTAAATGTCTAAAATGAAATTTTTATAAGATATTATTATTATTATTATTAGAAATTTGAACCGTGCACCCCAATTGCATTGAACAAATCTCCATTCACCATCGATGAGTACAGCATTCCAAGTATTGGTGAATTTTCCAGGAGTAATCTTCATTCCAGGTTCATATCCAACACTCTTACTATGGCCCTTGATGTCGACACATGGCATTCCAGCGAAACTTTAAAAGAATTTGGAGAAATGATAAAAATGAAGAAATTAACCTGCATAATCTCATGAATAATGTATGATAAGTTTCGATGCCATATTTAATGCCTTTAAGAAGACCGAAAGGTGAATCGGAACTAATATTCTCTTCAAAGTCAATCGCATTTAAATCTTTCACAGTAATCCATCTGAATATGGCTCGCGCCTTCTCTAAATCCGTCGACAATCCGTCAATCAACTGATCAACTAATTCCGTATAAGATGTCTGATCAGATTGTGCAACATTTATCGCTTGCTCATCGACGTAGTTGAAAATGTTGGGCGAATCATATAAATCTCGTTTACGTCTCCTCGGTGGGGCCGGTGGTGGTATGGTACTGGAAGTGGCGAAAAGATTTATGTTCTCCATTTGTTCTGTGATGACAGCTGCATTATCTTCACCAACTGCCTCCTCAACAACATTTTTCTATTTTTCGATAAAACATTCAAATGTAATGATATTTGAAAAAAAATTAAACGAGAATTTCCTTTTCTTTATCTCGAATCATTCGAATCATTTTATCAGAGAATTCAGTGACCATTTGAGCAGTATTCTCTTGAATTTCCATTTGGAGTGTCTTGCGGATGTCTCGTTTCTTTGTCGATTTTTTCAATGTCATCGCTTTCTCTAATTCACTTCTTTCATGATGATATCTCAATGTTAAAGCATCCTGAAAATAATCGATGAGGATAATTTATGATAAATTTATTAATGATAAAAATGAATCAACTTTATCATCTTTCTGATAGTTCTTTATATTCTGTTCATATTGATTCGTAATTTCTTTCAGTCGATTCTCCCATTCTTCTGTGACTTGTTTCTCGGCTTCCGATTCCGCTTGTTTACTTTTCTTTCTGAAACTTTCCAAAATTTTTTCTTCTTCCAAACGTTGTTGAGCTTCCAGATCTCGTTGCGCCAACAAAATCTTCTTCCTTGCCACTTCTGATACTTCAGGCTGAAAATCATCATAAAAATTAGAGATCATTCAAAAATTTCGGAAGTTGACTTAGGTTAAAATGATAAAATATGGAATTGAATTAAAATTTGTTTTGTGTTTAGCTTGTCGTATTCGGATGAAATGAACTTAGATAATGGTGCTCAATTTTCATAGATTGTACTAAATTAAATAAATGATAAACAAAATAATATTTGTTGGACTGTCGAAAGAAATTAAACTAAAATAAAACAGGAAAAATTAAATTAGATGGTGGGGCCGATTTGAAGTGATTTTGGTTATGTTAAGAAGTTTTCCTACCTTTGACGGACTAACTCGTTTAATATTGAACTACGATAATTATTGAGAACACGTCGAGAGATATATAAATATGTAAAAAAAGAAGAATATGAGAAAGAATTAATAATTCTGAATAAATGATGAGAGGAAGGGTAAGACAAGTGGAGAATGGTTTTTGAAGAATAATTATTGAATATTCTCAGGAATTATATTGAGATTAATTTTCTGAGATGAATCCCGATTCCCAGTCAGTTAAAAACAATAGATATATAATATAGTTATCGTGTGGAGGTTATGATAATTGTTAACAGGAAAGATATTGTTATTTGCATATTTAGTTTCATTAGAAAGAGAATATGTCAATAAGAAATAATATTTGAAAAGTATGATGGAATAAATGGAAGCTGAAGAAGGAGATGAATTCCAAAGGAATTTTTCATACGAACGATATTCAAGAACTATTTGATGGAAATCATCATATGGTAATGACAACCGATTAGAATTGGTAAGGTTAGAAAAGAAGTTCTCAATTTTTACGACATGGAAATTTAAGTTAACTAACATTTGATGAGAGCTGAAATAGTGAAAATAAAAATCATATAAATTTCTTGAAAAGAAAATAGTCTTAAAATATTTTTCTCAAAAAAATTTTTTTTCAAAAGTCCCACAAATTTTCCAGAAATATTTCTTGAAAGATTATAAGCAAAATTACTAACTGGTAATGCAGGATAATGATGCATTCCTTGAATGTGTTTAGTGATGTCTTTCAATCGTTGTGCCTGCATCGGATATTTGATGTGTAATGCTTGTGCGTCATAAGACGCCGGTTTCAACTTTCCTTCGACTTTCCCCATTACATTCAGTTTTGGGGCACGAAGAACGTGTGAAATACCTATTGCTTCAGCGCCGAAAACGCCTTTACCTGTTTTGGGTGCATCTCGTTGACAATAAACTTCTCGGTCGTTCAAATCAATTTGATTGATATGATATGTCTTCAAATCCAATTGTCGATTACATGTCGTACAAGTGAAACATAATTTATGGTAGACTTTCTGTTTCACTGGACCGATACGTTCAATGGGATAAACGGTCGATTGACAACGAAAACAAATTTCTCTCCGATTCTGAGAATTCCAAGCACCAACTTTCGAACAATTATCGGGCGATGGTGTTTTCTCATTATCGATACCATGAAATGCAATTGATCTGCTACCGATCGATTCCTCATTGAGTCCATTTGGTATTTGTTCACTTGTTTCTACTTTCATCATATTATCATCAATCGAAATGAATGGTAAGAGAGATATGAGATTTTAATATAATTCTTCAGAAAGCATTTTTTTTTCGTCGTTATATTTAGCTTGCTAAGAAACTTTTTTTTCTTCCTCAATATAATATTTTGTATACTACTGAATGAGGTTGTTCTATTGGAATATTGAAACAATTCAGTTCGTCGTCTAACGAACAATTGTTGTTGTTGTTGTGACAGTTGAATATTGATGTTCGAAAATGAAAAAAATTACGATAATTGGATGACAAGAAAATTTTTTTTATTCCTTAGTAATCGCCATCGAATGATTAGTAAAAATAGGTCTAAAGAGAAAAATGAAAAAATTTCATTTGTGTTTCCAATAAATTTATAATCAGGATCTTCTATAAATTCCATAATTCTTATGGTCCGAACAAATCGTTCGAATAGATTATGATAAAACGGAAATGCAACCGATCGATCGGAAGGAACTACTTTGACTGAATTTAATAATGAGTCAGACAGACAGTCAGTTAGTCAGTCATAGTCGAGTTGTTCATTCATTCAGCAGTACAATGATAAGATTATTAGTGTTATCGTTAGTTTCCAGTCAAATTAGAAGGAAGATAAGAGAGAATAAGAGATATTTGATTATTATGAATCAAATTTATGAAATATTTGTAAATGAATCATGTTCAATCAATATTTACATTTGGTAAGAAGAAAGAAGAGATATGGTCGCCTAATACGAAAGGAAATGAATAATACAATGCCAACTGTTGGATGAAATACGATGCTGTTTTCCTTCGTTTTAAATTCCTTTTAGTGTGAAATGATCATATCTTTAAACGAATAGAATTAAGACCTTGGTCTTTCTTAAATCGGATGATGCAATCACCGGAAAAAGAGGAGAACATGCAAACGAAGGAAGTGAAGATGAACAAATAAAAATTTGATCTGGGAACCGAAAAAAGTAAAGTAATTTCACTTAAAATTAAATTATTAGAACTCGAATAATGAGGAGAAATTTGATGAGAATTTCTTCATTCTCGTAACATCTGTCAAACGAATGATGAAGTGGAAGAAAGTTCGATTTCAGAACAGAAGAACATCCACTACCAATCGACTTAACATGAACTAATAATCATTTTCATTAAACAAATGGAATTAGTTAATTTGGGGAATATTGAACAAACAACTTCAATTCAGTTTCACCCAAGCCCGAGACACATCAATCATCGGAGAAGAGAATTTTAACGGAAATACTGATAAGTATTTTTCTTTTTAATTCTTTGTTGACATACACTCAATCACATTCCTCATCAGAATGCGGAAAAGATATTTACGGTTTGTTAATTAGATATTTTGTTAATTAGTAAATAGAAAATCAATATCGGATTTTTGTAAAAAGGAAATTATTGGACGAAGTAACTCTCATCGCAACATTATTTAATAATGATTATTATTTGTTGCCATTGAAAGTGTTAAGTTAGAAACAATTAAGTTAACTCGATTACTTTTATTGATTGTTTCGAATTGAAATTATCACCTGTAATGAATTAATTTGTTATCGGAAACAACATGAAGAATTGGACAAGTGAACGATGAAGGAATATGGTGGACAGGAAACAAAATTAAGGAGTGGCATTATTATTATCATGTTGTCGATTACATTATTTTTTCTAAAATACCCGCCGTCTTCATTATTTTTTTTTTGACGACTAATCGTATTAGGTCTGGTTGTCTTATGTCTAACATATTTCCTTTCCTCTCTTCAATAAAGAACTAATAATCTATAGTACATGTGAAGAATGACTGTTACTGATATTGACGATGTGGTGCCATTTCGAGTGGAGATACATATGGGAAATGAACATATGAATTATTTTCTGAAAAAATTGTTAATGGAAAAATCAATATCGATCAATTCGTAAATAGAACGAAATGACATGAATAAAATTAACAATATTCCCCATGATTACATCATTCTCATTAACATCAACATCGTCGTAGTTTAGGAAAGGAACTTCCTCTCAATATTTAATTAAATTAATAATTAAACCACCATTATTGATCCAATGCTGATAATGTTTATGAATCAATGGAATTATTCTTCAGAAAATGTATAAACATTGGTGATACAAAAAACTTTATTGATGAGTAAATAATTTATGAAGAATAAAGATAAAATCGGTTAAATCGATTCGATAATATTTTTCAAAAACGATTCTGAATCATCAATAAGTGATGGTTTTATTTTTCGGTTAAACAGTTTATTCTCTTTTTTTTGCATAATTTATGTTTGACATAAATATCGTTTTGGAAATAGCTTTTGATATTCAAATGTCTTAACGTAATAAATTAAAAAACGATGTCTAAACAGAATTATCATAATAAGAATGAAGCAATTTCGTTTGATGTTAAAGGAGGGAAGGAATGAAATTATTGTCAGTGCGTATACAAGAAAGATACTTCACTCGAATAATTAATAAGTGATAATGGACATCTTCTTCATAATTCATTTTGGAGACTTTCCGTTTCTTTCTTGATCAAGAAAACCTGTTGTAGAAAAAGATGATTATTCTTTCATAATTTTAATTATTATCTTTATTATTCTTGTTGTTGTTCTTGTTGTTCTTGTTCTTATAGTATTCATCCTAATAAGAGTTATATGGTTATTAATAATAATAATGTACATTAATTTCCACTTCCAAAAAAAGTGTGAGTGAGGTACGTGGAGGTATTGATAAAGTTCTTATCACATAATAGTTGAATTGATTATGATGATAATTAAATGAAACTGATAAAGCGATTGAATGAATCAACAACAGATAATGAATGAGAGAAGGAAGAAAAAGAGAAATATTTTCGAATTGAATCAAAGAGAATATTTGGTATATGAAGCTAACGGGAAAAAAAGGGAACGGGGAAAAAGATCTAAACGATATGTGATTCATTGCATATTCTTCATTGTTACATGTACGTAATTATTGAATAGGATGAATCGGGAGTAAAATGTATGAGCAAGCAACATAATTTCGATGAATTCTCTTCTATTATCCTCAATGAGAATTGAAGATGATGAAATGATGAAGATGAAATGAGGGAGAAAGAAAGAAAAAGATTCGTTAAACTATACAATTGTATTCCTCGCTTATTATATAAATAACAATGATAATCAGATAATATCATATCATCAACAATCGTATTATCATTATTTTCGTCGTCAAATATCTTATCACATTATTTATTTATGATTCTTCTTATTATCTTTATCAGTTGCTATTCGATTATTGTTGTTAGTATTCTCATGAAACATGATTACATAATCGTGAAACATGAGATTCCTGGAAATAAAATCGTCTTTCCTTTCCTCCTCAAAAAAAAGAAAAGAAACAACATCGTCTTGTCTTTCGATTACATTCCTCATTCCATATGTGATGTCAAAGAAGAAATCTTCTTAAATATTCTATTCAACCATTCATCCCATTGACATCCACTTTCTAGAATTTTATTAAAAACTATTTTACTACTAGTTCCCGATGGAAGACGATTATATATTAGAAGTAGTGGAAAGAGTTGTACAAGATGTTGTAAAGAAAAGAATCCGGAAATTCGTCCCCTCGCCTTCCCCTCAAAATTCAGTTTTTTACTCTACTATTATCGTGACTTACCCACATCGACATCGAGTTCACTTCTCTTAAACGGATAAAAGAATAGTTGGAATAGGAAAATATTACGCTTTTCATATCAGAAATCTAACCGAGTCATCTATCCTCCCCAACTATCCAAATGATACTTAACTTTCCTTATTGGAATTCCATAAAGTATATTTTCTTGTTTCCACGACACTAACCATAAAAAGATCATTGAAATTTAATTAGAAGTATAACTGAGGGGCATTCCGATAACTAATATCCTTCAGTCAATAACATACTTCGGTTAATGATCGAGTTCACCATCATTTGTTAATCAATAAATACGTACGTACATCACTTTCTATCGTGCATTAACTTCATACTTAATTTGGTCTTTACAAAAATGGAAAAGAAAGTTTATTTCGTTCTGAGAGAATGAATATCTCACACATATTTCTCGTTGATAAAACTAATAATTATCGAGAGTAAAACATGAGGTATTAGGATGGAGACCACACCTTTATGTTTGATGGAAAAAAGAGTAATAATGTTGACAAAGAATAAATGACATTTCAACTTAATTATTCCATTTCTTTTCTCTATAAATAGTTTTTTGTTGAAGGTGAGATGGGACATTGTTTAAGGAAAAGATTGCGGTCAACTCAACCTCCACAACTTCATTCCCATCATCTTATTCCTAATTATTATTCGATGATGATATCCTACGACGATTGGGTTGACCCGAATATTCCTTCCAAATCAGACTTCAATTGTATACTTAACGTTCCCAAATGATTTGATATCGTGCGAAAAATGGGAAACATTATAAGTTCCAATCCAACACTTTTAGTGAATACGAAGGTCATATCGAGAGAAGTTTTACGAGAAAATTTTTTCTTCTAGACATCGTAAAACAAATGGAAATTATGGAGTAATGTGGAAACCGCTAATATTCATTGTTTGTCATCGCCTTTGGTAAACATTGTCGATTTGTCATTTAACAAGAAAAAAATAGAGGAAAATATCAAGAAAGGTAGATCTCTTTCATAGAAAGGGATAAATCTGTATGACTATTTATCGACGAACTCAATAGAACAGGAAAAAAAGGACGATTGAGTTGATCTAGACATCATCATCATAACCATTATTCTCCTCGTCCTTCTTTCTAAGAGGAGAATCATTTAAGATGATAGTCGTTAAAAATATGAATTAAATATTTGTTAATGAATTAGTGAACTGACAAAGGAACTTAATCAATTATTATGCAAATCGACTGACAAGAGTGGAAGAGCCATTAAACATTTCGATAAACATTTTGATAAAGTTGAATGATTTCTAATTTATTATCGATTAGAGTGGCGATCAATTACTGTTGACGATGATTATCATAAGTTAATATAGCCATTATATCTGATATAATTTATACAGTTCTCCAACGACCAATCCTACGTATTCACATATGATCTTCATCTCTATAACTTCATGGTCCTTTTAAATTTTAATTGGTTTCGACCATTCATTATAAATCATTGTAATCCGCTACAATTCGAATAGAGAGTCTCATGTTGACAAAGCTTAAACTCCTTAAAATAGTTTAAGCGTGACGAAATTAACGAAAAACTTTCAACTATTTTCACCTCATAATCTTCTATCAATACTCAAAATAATTTTTGATTAATTAAAGAAGTTGTGAAAGAAAATGGGAAAAACAATTTTGACGACAACAGAACTAGTAAAGTTATCCGATTTTTCTAATGATACTCTCATGCTCATGTGTCCCAACTAAAGGAATTTTAATATAAAAGGAAAAGTTGACGATTTCATAAAATGTTGCAATACTACTCCGTACATGGTAATAATAATGGTTGAGTGACTATTTCATAACATTCTCTCATGAAAAATACTCTAAAATTCAGACAGATGAAGATGAATCAACGAAAATTTATGTGAAAACAATTCAGAAAAAATTGAAAGATAATGGAATGATTTGCGAAGTCTTCTCTTATGAGAAGAAGACGAACTATAAAACAGTTCCACACTTTCCTTGTCTTATTCAAATATTCCAATATTCTTTATCATGTGAAGATCATAAGTAAAATCAAAGAATTAAATGATTGTGAAGAAATTAACGGAATTCTTTTAACGATGCCAATCGGTTTGATAAATTTGAAGAAGAATGAAGAGCATTCGATTATTAATTCGATCCGTCCAAATAAAGACGTTGACGGGTTTCTTCCTTCGTTGTAGTTGAACAATAATTTTATTTCTCTTCTTCATAAATAGTTTGACCGATGTGATGTCGGGGAGAGTATGTACAAATTATTTGGAGAATGCGATTATTCCATCGACAGCTAAAGCCATTCTTTACATTTTCGATTATATTGAACAGAATTTTGGTATTTTAATTTTTTAGAAATTTTTAAACTTCTCATTTTTTTCGAAGATTTTAAATTGAAAGGCAAAACTATCGGAGTTGTTGGTCGTTCATCTCAAGTGGGTGTCCCTACAGCTAATTTGCTTCGTCATCGCGACGCGACTGTTACAATTTACCATTCGAAGTCTGAGAAGTTAGAAGAAGAACTAAAGTCGAAAGATGCAATCGTAATTGCGATTGGCAAGAAGAGATTTTTAAAAGAGTGTCATGTGAGACACGATTCGATTGTCATCGACTGTGGTATTAATTCGATTGAAGGTTCTTGTTTACTTTATGTCTGGACGTTTTATTTGACAAATATAAATAGAAAATGGTAAATTTAGCATTTGTGGAGATGCAGATGAAAAGAATATTAATTGTTCGATTATAACACCTGTCCCACGAGGAGTAGGTCCGTTAACGATGATGATGTTATTCGATAATTTACTACAGACAAAAAAAATTATTGTTTGAATAAAATATAAAAGGTTCTTTTTAAAAAATTCCATTTCTAATGGTAGCGAATTTCCTATTACACAATTTTTCACACAATAACTTCACATGTCATCTAAATTATCATAATTGAACATTCAGTTATGAGTAATATGAATAATTGGAACTGTTTCTGTGTTCCGCATCATATAATATTTCAAAGAATCTCAGAAAGACGAATAGTAAGTGAAAGAATTCCAAGAATGAAGCTTGGAAGTTCAATTTGATTCATCACTTAGTTGGTTGGAAAGAAGAAAAAAATAAAATTTTCTTTGGCATTGTCTCCAAACAAATTATTTTCGAGATATTGAGAACTTCAGGTGAACATCATAGTTCCATTCTCGATTTATTAACAAATGTACATTACCATAAGTTCATTGATGACGTCGACGTTTCTTCTGATTTTCCTTCCAATCACATTTTTATCAATAAATTCGTTAAATTTCTTCAAATTTCTTTAGTTTTCTTAAATTTCAAATTCTCTAGTTTATCTATTCAGAAGATCGATTTAGCTGTGGTGGTTTGTGGAGATCGGTTAAATTAGTTTTTGAAAATATACTTCAATTGATTCCTCTTCTCCAACAGAACAAATGAGACTATAGTCTTACTTAAGTCTGTGTTGATGTTTTCAACCAAAACTGAATCGGTAATTTTCCATATTGTTGCGGAGAAAGAGTTGCAAGAAAATCTAAAAACTAAAGTTTACTTTTCTTTCAATTTTAAGTATTTAAAATTTATTTGTTTTTTGAAAATTTTTAGATTGAAAAAGATTTAACTGATTTCAAAGGGAAATTTACTTTTGAAATTTATGATTTAACATTTCCCAAAATTGATAATATCGAATGGAAATCGTTATTTAAGACTTGTGCATCGCAACGACTATTTCTACCGGTTATTTTCTATTATATCTATCACAATTTTATTAAATTCGAATTAAATTCAATTTTATAGAATTTATTTAGTGATATCGATGAAGTGATATATGTCGATACGGATATATTGTTTTTATCTGATATCAATGAATTGTATAAATTATCTAAACAGATGAATGATACACATTTGGCATTATTAGCATCGGAACATGTTCATGATGCAAATAGTTGGTATAAGCGATTCGCTAGACATCCATACTTTGGAAATTGGGGTCTCAATTCCGGTGTGATGTATATGAATTTGAAGAAAATGAGAAAAGTGAAATTTTCAGAAGCAATGATTCCATTGAGAAACAAATACCAATATAACATCACATGGGGAGATCAATGTTTATTGAATATTTATTTTTATTATCATCCTGATCAATTGAAAGAGATCGACGTTCAATGGAATTATCGTTCAGATATTTGTTTGTTTGAAAATGAAAGGAAATCGGCCAAAGTGAAAATTCTTCATGGCAATCGACGATCATTTCAATTAGATTCCCGATATCCATTATTACGTGCCATTTATCTCTTGATCGAAACATTCGACTATAAGAAATATGGGCAAAATTTCCATCAAACTTTCTTCGACGCCTTAAATAAAATCATCAAAGCATCACCAATGGTTAACGAATCACCTTGTGGTCGTATTGCTGATAAAGTATTTCTTCCTGACAATTTGCGAACATTATTATCGAATGATTTGGTAAAGAGAATACGAAACGAATTAGAATATGAATATGTAATTGCCGTTCGTGAAAAGAAGAAAAACGAAGACGACGCATCTGAAATGAGACGAAATGAATTAAAGAAAAATAATGAGATTTGTTATATTTTGATTGTAGATAGATCAACGACTGTTGAATATCAATTAGAATTATTTATTCTATCGATTATTGCTTCAAATGAGAAATATATTGATGAGACAGAAGATAGATCATCGATCATAAATATGATTCTCTCAAGAACTTTATATGAAGAAGAATTGTTCAAATATCAAATTAATATTCATCTCATTTCAACTCAAACTCAATTGAAATCATATATTTATGATGTGGAAGGTTTGTCGTCTGATGACATTAATGAAACAAACCAACCCATCAATTTCAACGACAATAATCGATTAATAATTTTGAAATTACAAAAATTGAAAATCCTTCAAATCTACTGGCAATTAACTTATCATTTGGGTGAGCCGGTGCATTCGAAATTATCGGAAAATGTCAACCCGAAAACTGTTGACGTTCCATCAGTCGTCCAACAACATCTTTTATTTCATTCTCATGAACGACTTAAAGATCAGAGATGTATCGTGCAAAATATCAATATCATTCCAATCGATTATGAATTCTCTTCCTCTCTCCATTTTGCTAAGCAATTCCTCTTTCGACAACATTTCGGAGAAAATAATCAATGTATTCTCAGTGAGAATAAGGAAATCTTTCTAAAAGATTATCAAAATCCGAAGAATGGCAAATTCAAAACTATCAAATTGACAATTCCAAATTCCTTATTTTATGTCGTAGACATCAATTTGGCAAATAAATACAATCTTATCCAACACTTTTTTAATACTTTACATGAAACTCGTCAAAAAATCTTCCAATCGTCGTTAGTTTCTATTTGTAGTTAAAATTATATGTAAATTGTGCAGGAAAAGCATAAAAATGAAAGTGCATTTGATGTTAAACGACTTCTTTCGACATTTACCTAAAAGTTTATTTTTTATCATTCTATTATCTACTTAAACATCATCCCTTAATTATAACGATAGGAATGATCGCAACCCTACCTCAAAATATTTCTGTGGAACAATTGAACGAAGAATGGAATGAAGAATCAAATAATATTCCTTCTTTCATTGAACTCAATAAAAATTTAGTGAAAACAAATTTCGTTAGAGAATTTGCAGAAATTTTCAAGAAAGTTTTTTTCTTTTCATATGTTAATTTTCATAGTCTCTGATTTAGATCATTTTCAAGAAGAAAATCGTTTTGGACGATCAATCGAATGATTCGAAAATTGGGAAATTATTCAAAATGATGAAACGAATTTATAAAATTGAAGAAGTGAAAGATGAATTGTGAAATTATGGCAATTTTATTTATTTAAAGTGAAAAGACAATTCAATGCGAAAGATCGGTTATTGAATTTGAGAAGAATTGCATTGTTTAGCTTTCACAACATTCTTACAACATTCTTAGTTGTTGGAAGTTAAGAAAATTTATTTATAAGAAACTGAACATTAATAGAATACGCTTTTTCATATCGCCTAATAGTTCGTGGAATGTCCGACGGAACATTTTTGACATTCGACAATAAATTATAAAATTTAATGGATAAGATATTATTAGATAAGAGTTAGATAACGCAGCGAATATGTTCTCCGATTTGACAGTGAAGAGATCGAGACGAAATGTGTGATTAATGAACTGAAATGATTTATTAATGAATCAAGTTTCGATAATATTTCAAAATTACTAACAGAGAGAAAAAACCACAATCCGATTGGTATTTCCACAATCAGAATTGTTGTTAATACAACCACTAACATGAGTGTTGTATTTCGACTGTTGTTTTGTGCTTTAGACACCGAATGTCTACCTCGCTGAGTTGGATATTGGATATGAGTATTGAATTTCTTCTTTTTGAACGATATTTTCCTCGTTTTGAGATTATCCAAAATTTTATTCTTCTCAAATTTTTTCGAAAGTTGCTTATCGATGGATGTCGATGTAATGATGACGGAGCCATTTCGATGAGAGATGAGTTCACTCTCAACAGATTCCAGATGTGTATCCTTAATCGGTTTCAGATCGATACTATCTAAATCATTTGAAGGATGAGATTCAGCATTATTGGGAAGTCGTCGACTGATCGTCGATGCATTGTAGAGACGAACTTTACGTTGTTCAGCTTTGTTGAGATGTTTTATCAAAATTGAATTAAATATGAGAAGGAAAATCATCGGGAGAAATTGGGATAAGACCATTTTCGCTAAGAATAACGAACCGATTGATGACGAATGAATGAGGGGATTATATTTACAACTGAGATATGTCAACAGTTTTTTCCGTTCGAACGTTTTTGTATCGATGAGTGTTAAATGAGAATTAGATATTCCATTCTTCGACAAGATGTATGGCTGTGTTTTAAAGAAGTTGGTTGAATTATAATTGTTGACATTGTAGATGATACCTTCCGATTTGATGAAAGAGAAATCCGTTTCATTTGAGAAACAAACGATTTTATTTAATTTTCCTGTTTGGAATAGATATGTCGATGCGATAATACATCCAACCACGAAACAACATAGTAATAGAATATAGATGTGATTCATCGCTCGTCGATGCATTTTATTGTTACGCGACAACGGAATACAACAAGACATGGAACTCTTTGACTGATTTCCTTTATCATTCGAATTTGGGATCCTCTTCAACTTTTGCGTAGCTACAACCAATTAGAAATTGGATTAATTTGAAAATTTAAAGAATGAAAATAAAAACTTATTTTAATTCCCATAAATTTAGCACATTTCGAATTGGGAAAGACGATAAAGATGAATCGTTGAAATGCCATCACTGATGACGCATAAATACTAGATATATGGAATGCTTGTGGTAAGAAACCATAGAGAACGGCATAGGCATAACAGAAGTTCCAAGGTAGTAAAACTTTGTCGAATCTTGAATAAGTGTAAAGTTTTAATAGAACAGGTAGAGATGACAATGCCATTCCAGTATCGAAACAAGCAATTCCACTTAGTAATGCATTTGTTGGTGAACTCATTTTTGGTCTCGTCAAAACAATCATATTGAACACATTGAATACCAACGAGATAATTATGACGATTGGACTAATAAATCCGAAAATAATACGCATAAATCGCTCCAATTCTGGAACGACTCCAATACCGAAAATCGATTGACCTGGAACTTCATCCATAATCACATATTTTGTTCGGAAATTCCGATTTCGATAAAATGGAAAGTTTGCATCATCTTCATCAATTCTCAACAATTCGTTATATGGCGGATGTAACTCAGGAGCTAAAAACGATGAATTTCTTAAATGAATTTTCCCATTAAAGAAAACGGAACTGTATGACATAAACTGACGTCGATATCTCAACGGTCTGGATGAATCGAGTGATTGTTGAAATGGATTAGAGATAATTGTTCTGAACTCATCTTCTAAGGTGACATGTGATAATGATGTGAAGTCATGGCAAGTCCATTGTCGTGTCATGTTTGGTCCACTAACACATTTATCTTCTTCCTAATGGAAAACGGATAGTATCGACGTCGAATAGTATGGTGATGAATATTTCAGTCCCGATTCTCAATTCAATCGTAGTAACAGAAAGGAAGATGAATAAAAGGCAAATATATAATTGTGTTCACTATCGAATGTTTCTGTCATATCAACAGTAGCTGTGAAACGATAATTCAATTACATATCCTCTGGTAGTAACGGAGAATAATGTCAGTTGCATTTGACAATATAAAGGAAATGAAGATGAAAATGAATAAAAGGTAAATTAATTGAGCACATACAATTAATTATTGAGGAAAAATGAAATTTGTTGATTGCGAAAGAGAAGAATCATCCAACCTCCTTTACATAGCCAAACATAATACTATTATAATTCCTCAAATTGTCAGTTATCTAACCGAGTCTCTCATCGAATACAGATCAATTTTTCATGTGAGCGGTTCATAATTTTTGTCCTTACAAAAAGATTTGATGCCCTAACACACTCTCTAGAGTCAGACCTTCTGAATACATTCCATTGAACATCGTAATCAAATGGACATACATTCAATTGAACTATCCGATCTTTTGTTCACGATTAATTTGGTCCATTCTGTCAAATTGAAATGATCAGAAAGATCTTTAATTTTTCATTTCCATTCTAAGATCTGATTGAATCTTTTAATCATTCTTACTCAATGAATGATATTTCATATATTTATTGAAATTCAAATATCTCATTTTCCATTCGAAAAATTTTTTAAAGTTTATTTGTTTAACAAACACGTATCAGTATAAGAAATTATATCAAATCTGGATAATTAGATTGTGAAGATAACGGGCCAAATCGAATAAACATTTAAAGGACATTAACTTATATTATCATTCGGAATGATTCATTCTAGACAATTTCATCTTCCCAACATTCACTTATTCAGTTACGCTAATTTTAATAAGGAGCGAGTTGCCCAATGTGGATAGAAATGGAAATGATTCGGATAGAAAAGGAAACGATTAATAAATAATGTTTTAGTACTGAATAAATTAATGACTAACTTCCCAAATAGTTGATAATAAACTAAGCATTTCTAAACATTTCCTTCGTAAATCATCGAACAACATGAGCATTCATTCTTGTTAAAGAATATTCCTAATGATAATATCATTATCTTTGACGGGAAATATTTTACATTATATCGCAATTGGCAGATAAGAAAAATAGAAATGTCGTTCTATTCGATCATCAATCAACATAAATGAAAGTATAATTAACGTTTGAGACTACGAAGTAGTGTAAATCTAATGAAAAATAATAAAGCCCACAATTATACGTGATGCAATTTCATTTAAATCGTTTGTACCATGCATTCGAATGTAGAAATGCCACTTTCAATTGTAGCACAAGTTCCTTCGATTTTCACTTGATTCTTTTCTTCTTCCACTGCTACTCCCCCAAACAATTAGTTCCATTGTGCGAACTAATTGTGAAGAGCATAAAATTAAAAATGTTTAAAGTCCATTCGTTTTCTGGGAAAAAGTATGAACTAAACATTTATGATTGATTCCTCTAACAAGGAGAAAATTGGAATGTAAAATTCCATCATCGCAATATCATACATGGTTAACCGTGAAATTAATTTCAACATTCAACTGAATGGAACGAAATGATTCAATAAAAACAAATCGTTGAAAGAATTTCCTGAATTGTCGCTCAATTTACTAACGGAATTTAAACAGAAATGTTGACGGAAAATCACATATAAAATGGATAATTTCTAGATGTCGCAAATTTCGATTTTTCTAGGAAGTTATCAAAAACACATTGTTGACACATATTTGAAAAATAAAATATAAATATATATTTGAATAACAATTTGTATTGAAACAAAGAACAAACAAAGAAATGCTAAATTAAGTGGGAAGGAAAATGGTCATTTAAGTTTGTTTTATTTTCGCTGATTAGAAAGTTGTCGTACGAAATCGTCGAATGCAGCTACACTAATACAGCTCTATTCGAAAGTAATCGGACAAAATTCGATTTTTTTTACTGCTTATAACTTTCTTCAAATAACATTATATGCGTAAAGGAGTATATCGTTAGATAGCCCTATTCAGGCTCTTTCTAATAGTCCTAACTTCGGGGGGATGAAAATGCAAAATTCGTTCTTAAATATTCATCTTCAAACATTTTCCAATTTTGATTACGAGGGAAATCTCGAACAGATTGATTTCCATAAAAATTTAAAAAAATAAGTTCAAAAAAACGAGGTTGTTAAATAAAAAACTAAATCTTAGAGTGTAATGATGTCAAATGAATTTGATATTCTACTTACCGGGACTATTTTTAAGTTAAAGTACATTTCCGACTAGTTTGAGGAGAAAAACTGGATATTTCCACATATTATGTCGACATGTGAGAAAATGTCGATATTTGGATATGAAGGTTTATGAATACAATGGGAAGCATGCTTCGATTTCTACTTTCAATGAAATGAAGTAAAGTTCTGAAAATTTACTGATTCTTTCCCATGGAAAACATTAAGTTAGTAATAATAAATATTATTGAATAAATAATTTATGAAACGAAAATTAGACAATTGCAATTCGTTTTCAGGTAACCTTACTATGAATGATTTTAATTGGAATGAAATCTGAATATTTAACTCACGTATGACGTATATCACATTTACCACCCGCTGCTTTTAGGCTTAAAGTACTTTTAGCTCCAATTTTCAGATATGCATAAATTCACTATTATATTTAGCATGATACAACTGTAAATAAAAGATTTGTACAATTAAAAAAATCTCGACATAATTATTAACCATTTCTCTTTTTTCTGAATTATTTTTTAATAATCATTATCATAGTTACAATTCATTGTTTATTCGTGACAGTACTTGGTTAATTCTAAAGAACATTATATATTCCGTCTTTTATTTTGGTAGGAAAACCGGAATTTGGCTGTCTACTCACTGATTAGATTATACTCAGATCTTTTAATATGAAAATGTAGAAGGAATGAGAGAAATGTCCGATAAAGCGAATGATACTGTAATAGAATTTTTCTTGTCAAAATTAAAGAAAAGAAAATTGAAGAATTATTAAAATGAATTTTATCTATTATATAATTCTAATGGAAAAATCGTTGTTGCATGACGAGCAATTACGATTGGTGTCTTCCAGTGTAATTTTCTCGCACGAAAATGGACATATCGTGAATAGGACGACGGAAATGAGGAAAATCAGAAGAATATTTGAATATACGGAAGAAAGGTACAAAGCAAATTGTTACAGTTCCGAAAGTAAGAGAACCTTTTTAGAATATAAAGGTGTTCAATCGTTGATCTTCAAATTAAATCACATTATTTATTTCCACTACAAATAAACATAATTTCGGTTACATTCATCAATTTCTTTTGCTGCACAAAATATGCACATTCAATTACTTTTTGTGCTGATCGTAAGAATGTGATTGAGGATCATCGCATTTACCCAATAATCACGACAAAGACTTACTGGGAATAGTGGTCGAATGTGAGTGGAATGGTGGAATGGCTGGAGAGTATTTTAGAATTTATTAAATTATCGGCAATGAACGGAAATCATTACGTTAGGAAAGATTAGATGGTGAGAATTTCTTATTTCGATAGTATTATCATCAGATTATTATTTGTTTATTTTTCTGGAAGAAAATCGTTTAAGTAATATTAGTATTTAACTTAACTCTTTGATTCGAGTAAAAGTGAAGGAATATCATAAAAATTGTTAATAAATATTTTTTCGAAAAACACTGCCAGATAGGCAGAAGAATTAATGTTACATCAATGTCATTTGATGGAAGCACATCAGATTAAGAAGAATGTTAATGTTCGTTTTATTCGTCCATTGGAAGAGCATAAGAGTAAATATATTGTATAAACAAGTTTATGTAATTCGAAATGAAAGTTAATCAATTTTCTCATTTTTCTTATCTTTCCCACGACAATTCTCAGATATAATGGAATGATAATATACAAATAAAAATCTATAGAATTCAATTCATCATATTCTCATGGAAATTGATGACACAACGGACAACTCGTACACTATTAATCTGTCTGTTTTTTTATGCATAAAGACAATGTTTATGCGCAAATCTTGCACCCCAATAAAACAACATTCTTGCCTTCCTCTTAACATTATTCGCCTTTTTATTTTTAAGTTTATTTAGCAAAGTCGACGCTTCGTAAAAAATACTTGAACTGACTACACGAAATGGTGTTGAAATGATTGAGAATTATTCCTATTAAGATGAGATTGGGAGGAAGAGTCGCTTTACTGTCTATTTTGAAGGAGGAATTACTGATGCTCAATTTGACGAGACGAAATGTTCATAATGGAATTGTAGTGGAATATCTCATCGTTCTCATGGAATGAGGAATGGGGAAGAAGAGTGTTGTCTCTCAAATTAAATCATTATGAATAGGTCTCGGATTAGAATTTGTGTTTGGTTGAGACTGAATGAATTCATGAAAATATTCCGTGGGAATAATGGAAAAAAATAAGATGAATACTAATATTTGTTTTTCATAAGCTGAGCAGACGGTTCCATTCGAGGGAAGATGATAAATTTCTGTTATTTACGATATGCATCTTCTCTCACACTGAATTGACGAGGTAAGTAGTAAAATTTGAAAGTTGAAAATTTCTAATGAATTAAAGCCGACGAGAATGTACACGAAGATTAGGTTAGATTCATTTTTATGCAAATAATCTTTGGCTTACGCAATTGACGACGATTTTTGGATGATGTGATAATAATGAAATGAAAATTCTTGAAGAAGAAAGTTAAGTAACATAAGTAAACAGATATATCAGAACAATTTTGGAAGAACAGCCTCATCATTGGGAGAGTATGCACATATAATATAATTACATGAAAAATGGTTGATTAATTCTCAATTGCATTGGGAATAAATTAAGAATTTATTACATCTAGAACATTTTCATCTTCAAGAAAATGGAATGACGAATATGATAGGTATTCTCCCAAAGCTAGTTATTTTTCAATGAGAAATTGTTGTGATGATAAAACTCCCAAATATCTATTTACATTCTATCCTTTATCTATTCTAACCATTTATCATAACTCCAAAAATTTTAATCAGAAAAATATCAACATTTCCTCCAATTTCCCTCACACACTCGCAGAAAAGGACGCACGAAAACGCAGAGAGGAACACACAAATACACATAAACGTCAAAGATAAGAATGCACCGACTCCTAAATCAATTGGTTGAGTCTTCCCATTCTTATATGTTCGCTGTTCCTTCATCACTAAACTAATCAAACAGAAGATGAAGTATAATTGTGTACGTTCCATTTCATTTTTACTGGATAGCTAATGAATATAATTAATGATAATTTATTAACTGGACCATCATATTTATTCTCTCAATCCATCTACGACTTTCTGTCTCCTACTTCATAAATTCACGAAATTATCGGAAGGAAAATAATAATGATCTCAGGTAAATATTCAATCAACTATTAGATAATTGTTATCGCTCCCCATCTTTTTCTCGTCTAAATTGATGATTGAGCAGACAGTTTGTGAGAAGTAGAAGCAAAAGATAACAATCAATTTAGTATGTTACTTTTAGGTCTTTGAAAAATTAATTGGAAGAACATGATATCTTTGAATAGAGAATCGAAACATCACCACTGTTCCATCGAATTGAGACCAATAAATTGCGTTCCTTAACAATGAATAATATCTATCAATTAAAAAGAATGATTGATGATATTATTTTAATATAATAATGGCTATTGGAAAGAATGGCAAATATTTTCGAGCACTATGTTGCTCTTATCTAAATTGTCTCTAACATTAACGATCTTTGTTTTCCAATAAGGCAATTCCATCGAAACATATTTTTAATTATTAATTTCAATGAAAACTGTAATGCTGTTCATCTTAACGAAAATCGGAATAAACATTTTGTTGACAGATATGGTGGAGTAACTGGTTAAAAGTATTTTAGAGTTTAAAAACATCATCTATCATCATTATCCTATTAAACCATGGTTTTTCATCGAAATAATGAAATTATCATTATGTTTGACGGTGATGGGAACTGACAAGTTTTTGAAATGACCCACGTTCTCAAACACTTTCAACAAAATACTAAATGATGATACATGTTCCATCTAGATACGTATCAATATGATATCTATCTGATCATGTTTTCTTTGACATATCAGTTCTTAATTAAGCACCACATGTAAAAGAGACGATAGATTATGAAACATAAAAATTTTATGACAAATCTATTTTTCGTCATAAAGCCAATTGTGCGACAATATAATGTTTTAATCGTAGAATAATAATAAAAATAAACTAAAGAAGGACGATCAATCAGATATGATGTGGAGAAGATTAAAATATAGTAAGAAATCAGATTAAACAATTAATCAAGATAATGTGCTCATGGAACGATGATTGAATTATATGGGAATGGACCGAAGCCATAATACGCTGAAATGACGAAAGAGATATGTAAATATTATGGTCCTTCACATATAACTGATCTGTCAATGGAATCCCAATTTTTCGCTATGTGACATTTCTCTAGTGACATTTATCCGTTGTACTAATGCGGAGAATGTGGAGAATAAATTTTACATATCTTTTTTCCATATCAAAAATTCGAAAAACTTTTCTTATATTTTGAATATAGATAGAAATATAACTTTATCCCCAAACCATACGAATTATATTAACTAATATATTGTTGTTCGATATTGAATGGAATCATCCTTCACAGAGACTTTCCAGATTGACAGTTCTTATTAATTAATTAAAATTAATGATGATGTTCTTGAATGTAACATATGTTGAATGTGCAATGAAATATTATTACTGTACATAAAATGTATCATTCAACAACAATAAATAACATAAATACACAAACCCAGAAGTATACCGGATAAAATTATAATTTTTAAATTTGATAATTTTATAATTTGTTACAATGATTTTTTAATAATTAATTTGGACTGAATTAATTTTGGTGGGGGATACTATAACTGTATGGACAGAATTAACAAATGTTTAGTTATAGAACAATAGAATGAGTTCTCCAAAAAAAATTTGATACTTAGATTTGAAGGAAATATTAATTTTTTATTAAAGAATTCTTAAAAAAGTTATTTTTAAAAAATTCCTCAACTTCGAAATTAGCCACAATAACATTTACGTATTATTTGAAATAGAAATGTTTGAGCGGAATAGTTTTTTCTGAGTATGCAAGATGATTCTTCTATTGAATTTTAAGGAACACGTCAAAATATGGTTATTGGAATAAATGATTAGGAAATATTGGTCATCTTCTTTTTTTCACATCACAATTAAAATGAAATAAAATAGCTGTCTGAAGGGAAATATCATGAGAAGAAAACCGGTAGTTACGTAAATGAATTCTTAAGTGAAAAGTTTTAGGGAAATTTTTAGTTGGTGAAGATTGTTTGAGAAAGACAATTTCATTTACATCGACCATATAGTCAACGGCAATTCATTCGGAAATATGAGTGTCAATGGAACATTAATCATTTCAATCGACTCAATCTGCTTGTAAATCGCCACCAATGCGTGTCTGATGATCTCCACGTTTCAGTGCGCTCACGACTCTTTCCGAAGTGTCAGGCGCAAAATTCGCTTCGTGGATTTTTTTTGCTACACTTAATTTGGTTTGTTGTGCTAACGGCGTTTGGTTGTTGTATAATTGTTCTCTAGAATTTATATATTTGTAATATTTTTAAGATAAACAAATTTCCACTAACTTTGTTCCATGTAAAAATAAGATCCATTCTAAGAACTCTCCATTCTCCTCATTATTATAAGTCTCATTATCATTTGATTGTTCTTGATTATTCAACGAATCATTCGACGAATCATTCGCATCAGCAAATCGTTTTGTTCGTTTTCTACGGGTGGCACTCTTGTCATCATACTTTTTACCTTTCAACTTTCTAAATTGTTGTTCAGTTTTCACATTGGCTGATTCGATTTCTACCATTATCTCTAATGTCCATGTACCTGGTGCTCTTTCAGCCCAAGTATGAGTTGTCATGAACGGCCACTTAAGAAATCCAACTTTTGAATCATCATCTAATGGTCGTTTTGACAGAATTAACGATCTAAAAAAAGAGAGAATTAGGAAAAATTATTAATTTTCTCCAACTTCGTTCCTAATGGTGACGTAATAAAAATGACGGTACTCCCCCGATGTTGTGATTTCAAAGTGACATACGCTTGAACATGTTCTAAATAATTTACTTCATTCTCGAAACCTTTACAAGCCGTTGTATTGATATGTAATGTTAGATTTCCATTTTTTGGAATTGGACTAAAAAGTAAATAAGGAAAAGTTGAAAAAGAAATTGAGAGAAGAAAAAGTTGAACAGTCTCTTGTGAATACTACCAGCTTGACAATGAGAACGATTCGGTAATGGTTTCCATGTTTTAGCATGTCTAACCATATCGCCAGCATCGAGTACTCCATAACCGAACAAATGATTAAACTCCAAACCTTTTTTCAAGAAGTTCATAAAGTAGAAATTATTCAAAGGAAGAAAAACCTGCTCCATTGACATGCCAAGAATATCGTTTGGTGGGATCATATAATTGATTTCGTTTAGCTGTGAGAACGGTAAGATGTTGAATATCTCTCCAAGTTAATTTTGGACTGGAAATTTATTAGAATAATCGTAGAAAATAAATGAGCGAACTTCGCTTCCAAAGCTAGAGCGAAAATACCGGCTGCTTCTGGAGCAGCGGCAGACGTTCCCGAATGTTTCAAAGTACAATTTCCATACAAATCAGTTGTTGCAACACCAGCTTCCGGATTTGTTGATCTTCCGTTTGAGAAGGTGGAAGCCAAAGTCGATGAACATGATTCATCATACAATGCTGTACGTCCATCATTGATGGCAGAATTGATGCTAACCGTCCACATCGATGCGGCATATCTGTGTTAGAGAATGAATATTGAAATAAGATAATTATGACAATCATTTATTAAATAAGATAATAATTAAAGAAACCCATCACAATTACAATCATCATTCTCTCCACCATCGCCACTAGCCCAAACATAAATTGAGCCTAAACCTTTTCGTCCCTAAAAGATAAAATAATTTCAGTTTGATGGAGAAGTTTAATAATTAACTTCATTTATTCCACGAACAATTGCTCGCATGGTTTCCGCTCTCGGGCCATCTACAGTCTTGCCGTCATCGGTTGGACCCCATGAAGCTGAATAAATATCGATGAGTTGTGGTTCATGACCCATTGAATTTGCTTCAATCAAATCTGTCATATAAGGTTGATCTAACATACGAATTCCTGAAAACGATTTATATTCATTCTATTTCATCATTGGAGAGATGAACCTGCAATTTTCGAGTCATATGCCACTCCAACTCCACAAATATTATTTCCACGAGCAGCAGCTACTTCACCAGCACACCGAGTACCATGACTATTGAACCAATCGTCAGTATATCGAGGATAAGGAAATGGATCACCACTACTAAAATCATAACTGGCATCGGCATTCTAATAAGAATACATTTACGAAAACAAATTTACAACGCTAACAAAATTGTCGCGTAAATCGGGATGTGTATAATCAACTCCGTCATCCATAATAGCTGTAGTCACATTTTTTCCTGTATAACCGAGAGCCCATGCTTGCACCACATTCAGATCAAGACGGGGTAATCCCTTCGCTTGTCCATCATTCAACTATGAAGACCGTCAGATGAAATTATAAGAACGTTAAATATGGAACCAGATACCACTGATGTTTAAAATCGGGATCTTTCGGCATAATCGAATAAAATTTCTTTTTCAATTCATCAACACTAATATATCCTCGTTTAGATCGAGGATATCCTCTTTGTTGGACAACTCGTCTTACCTGCAAACGAAATAAGAAATTATCATTTCCATAATAAGATGGATAACTGAAGGGTCACGGCGAAGTTTCTTAAGTAATTGAATGTTTTTATTCTTCACGAATGTTTTGTGTTGTGGATCAACAAATTCATATTGGTGTTTGATTCCAGTCACCTGATTTAAAGATGAAAATTGATAATGTTAAAGATAAATCGAGAAAATTTTAAATAACCGGTCTAAATAATTGGATACCATGTTTCATTGATAGGTCTTGGGGGGTTGTTGACGAATCAGGATGTAACTCAATTAACCAGTTACCAGTGTAGACACCTGGAATGTTATTATCTGCATCACGTAGGCGGTGATTTTTCAACAAAGCATCAAGAGCATGTTCATCCAATTCTTCGAAATTATTCGTACACTTCACAATAGAAATGGAGAGGAGCAGCGACAGTTCGATAAGGAAGAATATGCCCTTGCCTAAACTTGTCATGGTGAAGAAGAGAATATTCTTTTAATTTTAACACATTCTATTTGCTAATTTCATGGTATTCTCTAAGAAAGATTGGATTATAAATTAGAAAATAATAAGAAATCGATAATGATCTGAGAAATAAGAAATCTTTCGAATTTGTTATTCTACCTATCTACCTGCGTGGTAGGACATCGGAAGAAGTGTCGAAACATCATTTATTTCAGTTTATTTTTCTCTCTAGGAAACATTCGTTTGATGGAGTATTTCGATGAAAGCTATTCTAAGAATTTCTACGAAAGAAATAACCGAAAAAATTTCGTTTGATGAAAAGAGATGAATGAAAGAAAGAAAATTTTCGTCACCATCAATGCACGAAACAAAACGAACTGCACAATATTTATTAGATAAGAGTATGTTGTATGTAATTGCATATTGGATACATATAGAATTATTTAAATAATGAGGCATGTGTTTATTTATATATATTTCCATTCCTGCATATTGGAGTGAACAAGAACGTACGACGGAAATTATACAAAAAAATTTAATTTGTGCTGAACATCATGATGAGTTTTTCTCTCATGTACAAGAAAATTTCGGTTGATTCGATGAAAATTGTGTAGAATGAAATAATTTAATTTTGAAAATTAAAAGCGATAAAAGAGTCAAGTGGTTATATATATCATCCTATCATTATCCTCTCAGAAGATATGTATGGAAACCTAGCAAGGATGTTAGGCCTTTGTGTGACGTTAGATTGTATATATTTATGTTGCATCGCAATCGAATCTCATGCATAATGCCCATCTAATATTAATAAGAAGTCCATTCATAAATTTAGAGCTATAATTCATCTCTTAAGGTCTTTTTCATCTAACTTCTTCGAATTCTTATTGGAAACGAATGGTCGATTGGTACATCATATTTCCTTTCTATTTTGCATAAAGTTTAAAATATTAAAATATATATCTCAAGAAATTTCTGTGAAAATAGGAAATGTGGGTGGATATATGTTCTCTCTTTCAACATTATCGACTTAACATGTATGCACCTACATTAATTAGCTACAAGATTATATTCCCTCTCAAAGGCGCGAAGAGATGTAAAGCAAACTGAAGTTATCGGTAAGTCGGAAAATATCTCCAACGAAACATATCAATTCAATTTTAATGGACACTAACCAATCCTATCAGAGTATTAGATTTCCGTTTTCCATTACTCAATAAATGTATTTGCTTTAAACTATATTTCCTTCTTTTAATTCCTTGGACAATTCGGAAATTGGTCCAAAGAATGACAACCTTGAAAATTTTCTTTAAATTAATATCTACTCCTAAAAAAATATTGATTTTTTTACTTTGATTTACCTAGATTAATTTAGCGATATAATCATTTCAACTTATATTGAATTTTAAAAAACATTACTAATTGAATGATCCAAAATAAAATTAGTAACACAGGCACAATCTCTAAAATATTCGTTTCGTTGAAAAGATAAACAAGGAGTCAAGTTTCGGATTCAATTTTAAATTAAGTTTAAGTTAATTTTCAATTTACTATATGGACGGGGGTAAAAGATAGAATTTTCATTCAATCACATTTAGCATTCAAAATTTGATCTACGATTTGCAACATTTGCCGTACGATAAATTTTGTTCAGAACATTAAAGCCAAAGTTTAAAAAGTACAGTTATTTTAAAATTTTAATCTTAAAGTAAAGTATGAGATCGTATGTATGTAAAGTAAATCGTCATGACGATTGTAACGTGTTCCTCGACCACAGTTTATTAAATTCTCCAAAATGAATCAAACGACAAAATAAAAGCAAAAAGGAATCCCTTCTTCCAATAATCTTCTTTCTTTTATACTCGTCTCTCATCACTTTCTTTACAGGACCTT
>JALJEE010002742.1:0-16385 GCA_023231475.1 Seison nebaliae | reverse complement strand
ATGGCGTCCGAGACCAAGACCTCCATGGCGTCCGAGACCAAGACCTCCATGGCGTCCGACATATCCACCGCAACCTGCATACCCACCGCAACCCACATACCCACCGCAACCCACATACCCGCCGCAACCCACATACCCACCGCAACCCACATACCCGCCGCAACCCACATATCCATGGAAACCCACATATCCATGGAAACCCGCATATCAACCACAACCCACATATCCATGGCAACCAACATATCCATCGAAGTCAAGATATCCATGGCAACCACATCCATCTACACAAAAACCATATTACAGAAGATATACTAGGACATACAATAGACGTTATTATCATAGAATATTACCTTATCAATCACCAGGTGCATATCATCGGTTGACACGATTCATTGAGACAATAACAGAAGAACTAGTGGCTAAATATTTGGGTAAATTAAGAGGAATACGTCAACCTAATTTTAATAGTTAAATATAATGATAATTCAAAAATTAATTTGTTTTCTTTCTCTAAGCAAACTGCGAAAATTTGGCAAGATCCATCTTAACCTACCGCTGGAGACAGTACTATGGAAATGGGTATATCAATAAAGGTATAATCTCCAGGAAATTGACATTGTTCCGTCGATATGGATGTCGAAGTTTACTTTTAAATTATATAATGATTGTGTTTAATTAATATTTCAAGGTCGTGTACAACATTTGTGCAACAATTATAGAAGATCGTCACAGAACATACGTCGGCAGTTAAATTCTTGTTCTTACGATAGATATATTCGATTGGTAACGTTATTACGTCGATACAACATGTATTTGAAATCTGAAGTTTGTGCACCAATAATGATGTATAGACAATAACGGTCGTTATGTGAACTTTACTTGCAAATTGAATATTAGATTCATCATAACATAAATTAACTATATCTTCATTTAATTGAAATAAATATGATCGAATAATGTTCAGTTGTTTCCCGCATTCTCTAATGAGTAAATTCTCAATCAAACCAGACAGTACGTATTATGAATAAAAAATAAGAAATGTTATTAAAATCAAATATCTGCTTAATTATTATTAAATTACCAACTATGAGAATGTTAATCAATGATGAAATGATTATTTAACAATCAATTTTGATTCATACACTTCTCACCGAGATAACTTTTTGTCTTCTTTTTACTTCAATATCCATCTGATATTCTCATATAATTCTATTCAGAATGACTTCATCTAAACCTGAAGAAGATGTTATTATGAAACAGCCCAAGTGTCTTTCTGCTTCTTTTTGTAAAATTTTTATATTGATCTTCCCCCAAGTAAACTTGACTTGTCTTCCAAACCATTTTTTAACGAGTTCAAAAATAAATTCCATACCGGCTTATGTGACTTAACCACTTGTCGGTACTGTTAGTATCATCAATCTATCAACCATTTACAGAGCTGGTTAATTCAAATTTTCTAGGTTTATGTTCCAGTTGTTGTATTCCGTGTTTTACTTGCGAAATAATGGGTCGTATGGGTGAAGGATTACTCTCACAAATCGTCTGTCATCCAATTGCAATTCCAGTATTACGACCAATGCTCCGAACCCAATATAACATTGATGTTAATTGAATGAAAGATGACATCAAAGAAAAACTTTGATTAATTTGCACTTTTTATTTTTAGGGCAAAATGATGGACGATCTATTCTTATCATGTTGTTGTTCCGGATGTGTCTTAGCACAGGTGGCGAGTGAATTAGATTATTATGGATTAAAATGAAAATTTTTCACGAATAAAGAAGAAGAATAAAAATGTATGAGACTAATAAAGTTTTATTAAAAACCGAATGATATTAATTCTAATAAAAATAAATTTAAAGGAATTTAAATGATTTAATCTAAATCAATCAAATCGTTTGATTGACAATCGACAATCTCTATCGTTTTCTCACTCACATCTAATAACTTACAATTTTCTGAATGTTGTTTGGCGTAATCATGGCCCAGAAAATTTCGGAAATAATCGGTATCAATACATCTCGGTTCCCAATTGATTCCATTATCTTCTTCATCTTCTTTGTCTCCGTTATATAATGGAATCATTTTCTTACTACTTCCCTTAACTGAATAATTCATCGATTTTTTGGCATCACTTGAGAAATTGTATTTATCATATTGACATTTAGATTCAGTAATTTTTAACTTCTTCTCATCAGGAAACAGTTGGTCGTTATACCAATCGGTGTAATAATAAGTTTGTAACAGATTTTTTGGTGAAATTTGATGTCGATGATTATGATTGTCGTTGTCTTTAGCTTCATGATTCTCTTTGATATAATGACGCACATTATTCAGAAGATGAAGAACTTTCCCATCCGGTTTCTTCAATTTCTCCAGAAATTTCTCAGTTTTTTTCGGATTTTCGCGCAAGAAATTCTCGTTCTTCTTTATAAATGAATTATCATACGCTCTACTGAAATCAAAATCACTTGAAATATCTTTTAATTTCTCATAAAATTTCTGATACGGTTGCTCTGTGGCACCACTACTAAAACTGGTGGTAGTCATGGATAATTGTTGATCAGTCGAAATATCAGGAATGAGTTGATAATTGAAATTGACTGATTTCGATTTGGGTAACTGACTAGAATAGTATCGATTAAGAAAATTGGAGGTCGATTTTGAGACTGACATCTGGAACGACGATGATTTTTTCTCTCTTAATTTTATCGTTTCTTTTTTCTTTTGTTCGATTTCAATCGTCGCATGAATTTCTTCATCATCTGAATCATCATTGTTCTTATTATTCATTGACATTGAATCCATATTCTCATTAATATTATTCTCTATCTGTTTTATTAGATCATTGTCATTATTCTCTTGAGATGGATCGAGTAATGCATGGAACGTTTGTCCTTTCCTTTTCAATTCTCCGTTATCCAAATAATAATAAGAGAATGTTTCTTTCGTTGGAATTTCCATATCAGAATCATCGTCAAACGAAACATTTCCTAATGGCATCGACATCGCTGATTTGGATAATGGCAAATGAGATTCTTCCATTTTATTTTTTTGATTTTCCATAATTATCGTTTGGTCAGTTTGATAATCAGCCATAATTTCATTGTATGATGATTGTGATTCGACTAACATATTATTATTAGTAAGAATTTGATTGAAATGTTCATTAGACATCTGGATCATCCGAAACCAGCGGAACATCATAAATGTCAAGAATAAAACCGCCACTAGTACACTGAGAATGACACTATAAATTTCTCCGAAATCGTTACTCTCCTGATGAGGAATATTAGTCGTTAAACTTGTTGTTGCTTCAATAAAAGGTGTTGTTGTTATTTTACGTTTGGTGGGTAGAAGATCGATATTAGCTGCAGAAATAATTGTTTCAGATGTACTACTACTGTCATTCTTCTCAAAATTAAAATTTACAATTAATCTTGAATTTCCGTAATCATTTATAAGAATTTGTTGGAAGATGAGTAATTGAAGAATGTCACTAAATATTATCATTCCCATATTTGTTCAATGGATGTCTCGATATATTAGTATTTGTTGAGAACACAAGTTTTTCTTTCGTTTATTTTCCTTTTAGTAAGAATAATTGATTATCGGTATAATAATAATCATCATTACCACCATCATCTATGTGCTGTTATTGCGCACCTACCGAAAATGTATTTGGAATTGACAAAAAATAATTTTATAGGAATTTCTCTTTTCTCCTTACTATTGGGAGCCATTTCCATCAGTTGGAAAATGTTATTTCATTCGTCTCACTCGCCAATATGTCTCATATAATCGTCACATAATCGGAAAAGAAAAGAAGCTACAACACATTATTCTCCTACTAGTTGTGTAGTAACTTTCTCTTTTTTCTTTTGCGAATTATACATCTTTCTTATTCTTCATATACCATCATCCAATCATCTAAAGGAAATATCCATTTTATATTGATAAGTACCAATTCTTTAGATCATTCTCTATTCGACTTTATTCAACGGCGCATAATATTATATGACAAAATTGTGTAATTTACTCGAATATAAATTTTATAATATAAATTCCATAATGCAACAGAATACATAGATATTCATCTTCAGACATAAAAAATAAATATATTAAATATTTAATTTAATATTCCTTTCATTTCTATATTCTTCTATCAACTTATGTATAATCGAAACATATGAACTATTGTTATTAATCCATCAGATCAATAGGAAATTAACTAACTCAATAAAATTGTTTGGAAATATTTCCATTAGAAAACTTTATGAGGAAATTGAGAAGTGATAATAAAACTTATAAGAACTTATTTGTTAAATAAAAGAAATGATTTAGTAAAAGTTTCTTCACTTATTTTTTGTTAACAACATGCTCACAATTTCCAAATTAAATACTTAATAACTTGTTGTGAATTTTGAACACTATAGTGAAACACTAACTAATTTTAAAATTTTGCACATTGTTTTCAACTTATGCGAAAACGTAATGATGACTATTAAAGTAGAACCAGTGTCTGGGAAAGATATTGAAGACAATTTGACGGATAAGGAAGAAGTTAAGGAGACCAAATTAAAATGTTTCGCTGAATCCACCACATGTCATGGAATTACGAGAATAGTAAAACTTGAAAATTCGATGATAAGAAGAATTATTTGGACTTTAATCGTTTTAGCGTGTTATACATTATGATTATACATTATTTTAATTACTTATCTTATTATTCATTGTCTTTCCTTTCCCATTAAAAATTAAAATTACAGTGTTCAGTTATTTATTATATCAATTGTATTGCAATGTGGTTGAATATCAGAAGAAACCAGTTTATACAAAAATCGTCAATCATTCTTTCAAAAGTGTCCGATTTCCAACCATCACTATATGTAATGCGAATGATGTAGTCAAAACTGAATTCTTATTACATTTACCAATCGGTTTAATTAAACTTTTTTCCCTTTCATTCACTGAAGCATTCCTTAAAGATGATCCTCTCGGATGGAAAATGGAAGTTCACAATTACACGGCACAATTCCTTGATAGTCTTATCAAAGACATGGAAATTAAACCGAGTGAAAAACGGTTATTAAAAACGAAAGATAATCCAAACGACGTGAATAATATGGTGACTATTTTGTCGTATGGTCTTGAAGCGGCTAAAGAGTACTTTCAGTCAGCCCCTCCTCCAGCAGGGACACAATCTCCATCTAACGATTTTCCAGAACCTTGTTTTCCCCGTTGTGAACCATTTTGGGTAAATAATGTGTCAGATTTATTGGATTTGGATGAAAATAAGAAAACACAATTTGTGTTCTTCCTTCAAGATATGTTCACCGGTAGCACTAATATGTTCGTCAAAAATGCTAATATTATAAGTGATTCTTTTAGTTTCGATGTCTACACTAATGAATTACTTTCATTCAACCAACGTCTCCTTGGCAATGAGACCAACCCTGGAAAACGACTATTGTTGATAGCTGCGCATGCAATGATTGATTCAGCTTGTAAAATATCACATCGATTTGTCGATTCGAAAAAGACAATTCTCATAATCGCTAAATGTTCAGAATCGATTTTCGCTGGGACATGCAATTCTACCAACTGCGCTGTAATTTGTTTCAATCATTTTTAAATATTATTTAATGAATTATTTCTAGGTTCGAAAAATGCAAATTTGACGAAAAGTCAAAAAAATATCGTATTAATGTGGAAACGAGAATATTGGCAAACGTACAAATGTTCGAGAAAATTTCACGAAAAAACCAATCCACTTCTGAAAGTCGCTAAAGAAGTCGGAGATACTCTTTGGCTTCGACGAAACTTCGATTCAGTTATTAGTTTCTTTTATTCTCCTTTTATAGTATTTTCATAGATTTTAGATAACATCGATAGTATCTTTGAAACATTAATTGCTATTCTGGAAAAACATTGGAAACGAAAAAATTTAATGAGAACCTTAACCAATGTTGAATGTGGGAAAATGCTTCACGGTCTATCGACGTTCAGTGCCCAATCTGCAATAAAATTATCAATGCATTTGAATGGAAATATGAAAAGTTTATTAGAAATGATCAGTTAGATTTATTATATTAAGTAATTACCTCGATAACAATTCTAAACAAATAATTAAGTTTTCCTTAAACGTGTCTTGAAAGAAATTTAAATAAGTTTCATTTTTTCATAAAAGTCGACTTTATCGGCTTCGTTGATAATTTAATAATTTTTTCTCTTATTTTTCATTTTTATCCCGACGGGAAATCTAAACCAAATTATTTAAAAATTAATTAAATAATTTAACGAAAGAAAAATTATTATTTATTTAAATACAATCCCAATTTTTGGATAAATTAAGAAATAGAAACAATGGAACTGTTTGATTGAATTTGAGATATTAGTGACTATAATAGTTAACACCATTACACCGATCAATCAATTCTAATTTTTCACCCAACAGTTGCGGTTTTGTGCTTCTTCGTGCACGAGAGAATTTAGTAATAATGTTAATAATTAAAATTAATTTTAAAAAATTTGATAAAAAATTTCATATTAAACAGTTATGCAGATCATTTTTCTCTTTCTCTCCCAAGACGAAATTCGTTCCTTTAAAATTACGTCTACAACTTTTTAAGAATTTAGTTCTTCCACTCTACTCTTTGGAAACTATTTCCCTACGCACCGTTCATTTCTGTCAATTGATCGCGCCTACAATCGGCTGCAATCAGGAGATTAGTCTGTTGTTTCCACAGGTACAATGGTTCTTTACTCTTCGTCACCGTTTTTTCTTCCACTATCTATTCTCTTTTCTCGTCTAATTTTTTCTCTCCTGGACAAAAATTCAGTTTCAAATCATCTCACTTCTTTTACTACTTATACTAATGCTTTCCACGTTCACTCAATATTTTTTCATACTATTCGATACTACGATTTACCACGAGATATTCTTCTTCCCGATTTTAAGGACTTCATTTTTTCTTACGATCCAATCACATCTTATCCAATTAATCAAGAAACTCTTATCGATTTGCACCACTTGATTAACGTTGATGAGGACCGGAAAATTTTTAATTTTGTTTCTAATTTATCCCGACGGGAATTTTGATAATAAATAATAATAATAATATCAAAATTAAATAGTGTCGCGAATTGATGTTGGTAAACTGTTACGAATTAGGAGCTGGAGATTAACTGACGAGAACATTCTACATTGTACATTCAATGGACATTCGTGCAGTTATCGAGATTTTAAGCAAACGTTAACACCCACCGGTTTATGTTACTCTTTCAACGCCGATGAAGATGATTTTCAATTTCAAGTCAGTCCTGGAAGTACGAGAGGATTACGATTAGATCTCAATATTGAAGGCTACAATACATTCAATAGTCAAATTCAGAATGGAATCAAAGTCGTCGTTCATGATACTCAAGAACCACCAAATCCCGCTATTAGAGGCCAGTTCATTGGTGCAGGGAAATATGCTGCAATTGAATTAGAGAAAGTTGTCAATAAATATTTGACGATCGATAATTGGGGTGGATGTGATAAAAATAATCGAACTACACTCTTCTCTAAATACAGTATGCAATCATGTTTATTTGAATGTCATTTAAGGAATATTGAAGAAACGGTAAATTGTCGTGCTTACTACGATACGAGACCACAAACTAATTCTTCCCTTAGAAATTGTCAAACTTTAAAAGAGGTAGAATTAATGCAAATAGTTGGGCAAAAATCGATGGAATGTCCTGAATGTTTGAATGGATGTGAACAATATTCGTATGAATCAGTTATATCCTATACGAATATCAGAGAACGATATTTTCATCAAATTCTAAAACGACGTCTTTTTGAATGTTTCGTACGTTATGGAGTGGGAACGAAAAAATCAGAGGACAAAAGATCTCAAAAACCGATGCCACAGATGCGTGAATTGAAATCAATGTTTAATATGTCATTCGACGACAATTTAAACAGTATTTGGAGTGCAGTATTCTCTCCGACGATCATTAATTCATTATCGCTCATCACATCGGAAATCGTTAATGCCACAAATAATAAGATTAATTCAACGAAATTATTCGATTTATATTTCGATTTTTTTAATAAATTCGATAAACATAATTCAAATGAACACTCTCCACTTATGGAATTCGATATGGAAAATTATGATGATGATGGTACTTCATTCGATGACGAAATGTGTCGAGAAGAAGCTAATCATTATTGTTTAACTGGAGAAAATTTACAGTTAAATTTCTCTCTCATAAACTTCTTAAATTTCCATTTATCAGAGATAATTTAATATCAATAGACATTTATTATAAACAACTGTCCGTCAAGTTCCGTCAACAACAACGTGGAGCCCATTTTGAATCATTAATCTCGAATTTTGGGGGTGCTATGGGTCTTTGTCTCGGTATTTCCTTAGTGACAATCGCTGAATTTTTAGAATTTATTCTTGATCAAATTTTCCCAAACAGAAGATAAGAACCAAATTAACATTTACATTTTATTTAAAACGAAAGTATCAAATTCTTTTGCATATTTTCTCCCTAATTCAAAATAAGTTCGGAGTAAAATTTCATTTGGTGGGAAGAGTGTACGATAAATTCGTCGTATATTTATTCCACATTTCTTCATCTCAACATTAGAGTATATCGTATATTTCTCTTCATATTCCTCGTCCAACGGATGTATTCCAATCGGATGATTTGTATCTTCAAACAATTTCGGCTTAATTGAAAACGGTGCTACTTTTATTAGAATTTCATCTTCCGGAATTTTATAATTTGGAATTAAATCAATAAATCCCCCATCAATATATTTCTATGATTAGTCTCCTTCAAATCAATTTCTAATAATATTTCAAAAATTAACTTTTCCCCTAAACTTCGGTAATTCCAATGTTCGATTTGACCATAGAGGAATATGACACGAGCATAACAATGCCTGAAAACGGGAAAAATACGAGATTTCTATTGGACTTTAAATTAACATCGATTAAATCATTTTTGGATGAGAATTTCGAAATTATTTCGCTTTCTCGTTTATCCATATTGGTAATACATATAAATAATCGATCAGTACTATAACTAATATCGTTGGGAACGAAATCATCCAATTCTTAATAGAAATCAATTGCTTTTTTCGTCATTATCAAATTCTAACTCGTTTTCAACATATCAAAACACGAAGGAATATTTGGAGAGAAAACGGAAAATTTCCTGGAATTCACATCTATTCCAAAATCAATAAACATTTTGTTCGCTTCCTAAAAGTAAAATTATTGAAAAAGAAATTGATTAGATTAAAATTTTAACATAAATCCTTTCTGGACACAATAAAGCAATAGCGGAAGCGAGAGCTCCACCAGACGAACCTCCGAATCTCTTAACGTCATTGACACGTCGTCCTAATTGAGTGAGTGCGCCAAAATGGAATGGAGTCAAGAAACCAGCGCCAGAAAAAGTCAAATTTAGTCCTTTCATCTAAAAACTGAAAATTTCTACTCAATTTCTTATTTTCCTAAAAATTAAATATCTGAATTTTAAATAGCATTTTTTAAATTTCTTTTTTTGGAAGAGACTATCAGGAAATAAATTATAAATAAATAAAATCATTAATTCGATGATTTGTATAAGAATTTACAATAATCATTAATCGCTTGACACCAATCGATAGCTCTCGCTTCGTCATCTTTCAAATAGAAAATTTGATTAGGCTAATCGGAAAGAAAAGAATTGAAATGTCGTTAAGAAACAAGAGACAAACAGTATGAATAAAGAAGTTTTTGAAATCTTTCAGTTCAGCAAACAAATTCCTATTCCAAGTTATTTCTCCGTCGAATTCCATTTTATTTTGATCGACATAATACAAATGAGGTCCCGATGTCAACAGATACATTCTCTTCTTTGAAGTTAATCCTCTTCGTTTAGAGAGAAGACCTTGCTTAAAAATCAGTTTACAATTAACAAGTCGATGATATGGATTCTCTTCGCGTTGTTTTTCTAATAATTTTCGTTTTTCTTCAATTGTAACACTGGAATAATTGATGAGCAATTTCCACGTAAAACTTTTATAATAACTTAAAGTTAATCGAGTCACTGTTCTTCCATTCACTAAAATTCTCACCTATCAATTTCTTCACTTGAAACATATTCACTTCTGACGGCGACATAATGGTTGATAAATTCTGAAACAAAATTCGAACTGTTTTAATATCCATAATCAAATGAAATTAACTAACAATAATTTCACTGGTAATCGGTTCAGGATCAGAATTAATCGGCGGCAAATATGGCGTAATTGGTGGTGGAATCGTTTCGGAAAGTCGCTCCCAATTAATTCCTTCAAAAAATTTATGTTTCTTCAAATTTTCAATTCCATCTTTAGCTATTCTTCCAGCTTCCTTCCAAGTCATATCATCGGAAATTATAGATGATCCTAAACGTTCTTCTGATTTAACAACCTGAAAAATAAATTGGAAGAAATATTTGAAAAAAACGATTGAATGTGAAAAATCAAACTAAAAGTGATTTAATTAAATCAGATGTATTTTCTTCCATTTCATCTGGAATATTATAATTGCCAGAAACAACTTTTCTGAATATTTCATATTCGTGACTAAAAGAAAAAAAAACAGAATATTTTATATTCTCAACATAAATTCAACTTTCCATGAAATGCCCAAAGTCCAGTGATGAACTGAAAAAGGACACAACCAATCGACCAAAGATCAGCCCATCGTTGTTCGGGATTACTTTGTAAAATTTCCGGAGCAATAAATTGGGCAGTTCCTACGAACGAAGCTTTCCGTTCTCTGAAATTATCTTCCTTATCTGAATCTCCTGACGGTTTATTTTTCACTGTTTCTGTCAAGATTTTTGCCGATCCAAAATCCGTCAACAATAAATGAAATGAGGAATTGAATAAACAATTTTCTGGTTTGATATCACTAAGGGAAATTATTGTAATGGAATAATATTTACGGGAGATGGAACCGATGAATAATATTTTTCGATTGAAGATATTGTACTACTGATACTAATTCGGCAGCATAAAATCTCGCACAATCATAAGAGAAGGAGCCATTTTTGGTGAGATGTCTCAGAACGTCACCATGTTCACAATATTCAAGAACGAAATCTTGAAAAGAAAATCCATTTTCGTTATTATGTGAGTAATGAATGAACATAATTTAGATTCGTCTTGGAAGGAACTGAAGAATTTTATGATATTCGGATGTTCCGATTCCACAAGTATATGTCGTTCACGAAAAACATAATCTTTCTTCCTCTCACGAATTATCAATTGCTTATCCAATTCTTTTACTAATCCCAATGGAATGAGAGCAAATTGATAAAGAATGAAATAAATGAAATAACTTGCTAAAATTCGATCTGTCTTCTTCTCGCAAACCTTATACACCTTATATAGTTATAGAGAGTTTTATTTGGAAGACATTCGTTTAATAAAAATAACACTAGAAAACGATCCTTCTCCGATCTCAGTATAAAAATAGAAATCGGAACGTTTCTGTTTAATGGGTTTCTCCTTCTCCTCACTCATCTTCCAGTCAAAAATGAGGATGGATAATATGAAACGAAAATCTCTAAATTCAGAAATAAATTACAAATCGGTTATGATGAAACTATTTGACAAAATTTGAGAAGATGAAGAAGGAAATTCGTTTTCAAGAAAAAAGAATTTATGTTATTTGACTTGATTGAATGAGAATGACAATTTTTAGCTGTGTAAAATAATTGAGGAAAATGTTGAGAGACCAAATGATGTCTATGTTAATTGTAGTTTAATGTCGCCTAATGATGTTAATCCAGAATTATGATTATTCATCATCGATAAATTGTGTGGTCGATTTGAATGGAAATTAGAGAGGAAACGAGTGGTATCATTCATTTGATTCCGTCTACCATCTCCAAATGCATTTGCATTAATAATGACACCCAATGATGATGGTTGAAGATCATTTTGTAATTTGAATGACAATTGAAGATAGAATTGTTTCGAATCCGAATTCCAATGAGTCCAAAATTTCGAATTATTATTCTCATTCATATTTCCGTTTTCATTCGATTGATGATGATTCGATATTCCTTTATCAATTTCTCTTGATGGTATTTTGAAAGAAATGATCTCATACGGTTCAGCAGCAAATAATAAATATTGCCAATTCTTATCCGGCGCTTCAACATGTTGCTCATAAGCTGACATAAATCGATGTCGTGGAATAATTCCATCAGATATTTCAGGATAATCAATTTGAAATAATAACGATTGTTGACCATTGAGTGGATCTCTCTGTTTCGTCACTTTATAGCCGGGACGTCCAATTTTAACATATTGTTTAATGTCAATTTGTGGACGTAATGGACCGACTGTCACTGTATTGTGATCACGTGCCTCCTTGGCAGCTCGACAAGCCAAATTTTTTTGATGTCTCTTTCCTTGAGTATGAGTGAGATATGAACCTTCATTCGTATGTAAAGTCAAACATAATTTACATTCAAATGTTCCCAAATGATTGGGAAGGAAATATGGATCTTTCGCTAAATCAATCACTTCCATAGCCAATTGCTTCAATCGTTCTCGTTTATCTCGATTCACCAGACTCTCACTCGCCATTCCTCCCATCGTCGCCTTACTTCCTGGACGGTCCGACATTTTTGAGTAGATGTTATTCTATTAAAATAATTTTTTCTTATCTATTCGCTTTTTCTTGGAATAAATGTCAAACGTTTTATATAACTTAATTAACTAAGCTCAACGTTTAATTTGCAAAACAAATAAATTTACTAAGTAAAATAATTAAGCTTTTTTAAGCATTTTTTACAATTCATTATAATAATTGAGATTCGATTTTCCAGTAAGTATTATAATTTCTAAAATTGTATTCGTCCTGAACAGTTTATCAACTGATTAAACATCTAAATGAAAATTTTGTAGAAGTTACAGAAGGAAGTAACGAATAATTTTAACTTCGATTTTGACTTTCAGTAAAAGCAGTATTTAGACACATTTTAAAAACGGAATACTTCCTTCTTCCTCTTTAATTTCGTCATTCATTAAATTTTGACTTCAATATTGATGAACTTTTCCATTTTTTTTCTGGTTTTAACTCCAAGCATGATCACTTCTTAGTTCATGAGCGTCAAAACATCCTAGAATGATAAACAGATCATTTAGTAGACTCCGTATACAAAATGCGGTTGCCGGACAGTTCTACTCGTTTTGGACAAAAGGACAGTTCTACGCCTTCTGTTTTTTTCAGAACGCACAGTTCTACTCCCTTAAGGGCACAATTAAGGTTCTACGCTTTTTTTTACAAATGTGGACAGTTCTACACCTTTTAATAACGTAATTAATGTTTCCAAAATTTTTCGGATATTTTTACTCTTTCCTTAACAAAACTTTTCGGACACTTCTACTCCTTTTTTCTAAAGTTTTAAAAATCCCTTTAATTAACAGCTATGTGCCTGAACTGCGAAATTTAGTTAAATAATTGACATTCCACATTGACACGAAATTCCTCATATTTTATCGAATTTTCTCATACGTCCCAACTCCATCTTCGCCAATTGATCGGGATTCTCTCACGGAGTTACACCAATTGATCAACGTTGTTGAAGGCCGAAAATTTTTAAATCTATTTTCTAATTTATGTTCGAATGAAGATGAAGTTCTTCGCGATCTGAACGAATCTTGTGACATTCGCATAGGAAGCAATTCGTTTTCACACGACATGGCTTACGCAGACGACATCGTGATTTTAGATCGTTCTCTCCGCCAACTAAAGCTAACATATCAACGGTTATCCTTACTTCTCACGAAGAGAGGTGTTTCCATCAATCCGCCCAAGTGTTGTCTATTATACTCTCTGGAAACGATTTTTCCTATTACGCAACGTTCATTCCTGTCCATCGACCGCGCATATAATCGACATATAAGGAGATTGATATATTGCTTTCACAGATGCAACTGTTCTCTCCTCTTCGCAACAGTCGGCCTTTTTCCCCTACCCATTCTCTTTACTCTTATCGACAAAATTACCGAATCGAACTTCCACACTTCTCATATTTCGAACACAAACATCCCTAGTGTGAGTCTAACTCATATTTGACTATTTTTTGATTTAAAAAAAAGAGTCTATAACATTTAGTCGATATTGACTCAAAACTAACAAGGGAACATAGGGAAATGTGAATCAGCTTTTTTCAAATTAAATGATTCGTTTGTACTATTAGTACCTCAAAAGACATAATTCATATTTTTTCCCCAACTGTCTCCATGTTAGCATAAGACCGTAAGACTAATCGGGGTTGAAACTTTCCTAATTCCAATATGTAATGATTTATCCGTCTAAAGCGATTATGTTCAAGCAAATTGGTGTGTTGATGTTGGAATTTCGAAAAATGTGTACAAGAGTCGACCGAATCTGCTCTGGGCGGAAAATTTTTTAAATTTATAATTTTTATTTCTCTAAGTGTAAAATCAAAGATTTTACGTAGCAAAGAAATATTATTAACATGCTATCAATAACAAATTTCTCTTTATCATAGCATTTGACATAAGTTTAAAGTTTTTTCACATTATTCATATTTATTATTTAATGAAAATGAAATTCATTATAAAAATGAGAAAAACAATAATAATTTTCACAATAACAACAACGTATAAATAGTAAGTTATCGCACTTATCAATATGATAGGAAATTGATGCTGGTCGATCAAAACAGTACGATAATGGAGTGATAAAGTAATCAGGTCTTTCACTCATTAGACCAGATATGGAAAAATTATATGTAATAAAATCACGATATCGTTCGCCACAAAATTCACAACATCGAGAATCAGAAGTGTAAAAATCGACAGACATCATTTTTTGATGACAGTGATCCATTTTCTGTCAATCTTGATTGATTTGAGCATCATTTTCTTCAATTAAATTTTGCGGAGATGCCATCTGCAAGACTACCGACGTAATCCCTGAATCAAAGTCAACACATCTCTTTGAGGAATTCGTTTGTAGTTCGAGAGAAATAGAACTCACGAATGAGTCATCTTCGGCCGAAAACTCGACTCGATGACCTTCTTCAGATCGTTCTTCCTGATTTCGCTGTGTTAGGCGAATCGTCGAATTTCTTATGTTTCAGTCTCCACAATCGACTGAATTGAATATTATCCGCAACCAGAAAAGCGGATATATCTTTCAAGTTCACGTCGGAATTCAATCCGTACACCATAATTGAACGAAATTCCTTGTTCTCTGACCTTACCATATTTTTCAGTACGGAACTCTTTTTCGTTCCCTCGACTGCAATTACACTGTACAACAAAAAAAAGTAAGGGAAAAATGAAACCTGTTTCTAGATCGGAATTTTCCGTATATTACAAATATACTAACCAATTTTCTTGGGAGGTCGAAGTTTTTTCAGAAAAACCATTTTCCTAATTTTTTTTTTTATTTTTTGACCACTAATATTCAACCTTTTTCATTTATTTTTTATGGAGATTATAGGAAATTAAAAGTAGTTTAGGTAACCGTAACTGAAAGATCATCTGAGTTTATAATAATGCGCCATATTTTCAATTGGAAGTGAAAAAAGTCAAAAAATTGAAAAATTGAGATTTTTTTAAAGTGCAAAATATGTCTTTTCTTTTTTTGCCTTTTTTTCATTTCCAATTGAAAATATGGAGCATTATTATAGCCTCCTATTTCAAAAGATCTCCATCCTCGTTTTTTTACTCAATTGTCTTCCGATGTCGTTTACTTCACGATATCGAACATTATACCCGATTCTTGAATTAATTGAACCAATTTAAGTACCAATTTGGTATTAGGTACCATTAATTCAGCTATCAATTTCTAATTTTTCTAAAAATTGATAAATCATATTTATTTGTTAGAAAAATCCAAATTTTTAAAAGATTTTTAGAAAATTTTTAAAGTTAAAATCACTATTTTGTAGAGAATTTGAAGCTCTTTCTTTTTAAAATATATATATATGTTCAAAATGTTTTTACTTTTCTCTGGATAAAAAAAAGAACATCATATCGTGAGATGTGAAGTAGCCTGTCAAACGGACGAGTTTCATTTCAGCGAAAGACCACCATCTTCGTCTCAACCCGTTGAAGTGAGCGAGAAGTTACCATCTAAGTGGTCTTCAACTGACAATTTACGTCAGAAGCTGGCTGCCAACCAGCAAATAGATCCAACCAATGTGATTTCAAAGAAATTAACGAATTCTCATTTAAGCGTTCAGAAAGGAGTGAACCAAACAAGGAAGTCCGCAAAGACCTCCATGAAGAAATCAGTAGTCTCCTTCTCTACTGGCGTCCGAACGGACTGTTCCGTCCTCGGTGCTCC